>PVIU01001153.1:0-234150 GCA_004026605.1 Ondatra zibethicus | reverse complement strand
TCAATCCATTGCTCTGATGTGAATGTGGGTCTCTGTCTCTATCTCCATTCATCGGATGAAATTTCTCCCACCTCTATCCCCGCCCCTGGCTTCCAACTTTTGCTTGATGATCCTGTTTGCTTCCAATTTCCAGGAGGTTCTGTGTATGCTTTCCTTGGGTTCACCTAGGTATTCAGCTTCTCTGGGCTTGCGAGCTAATTGGTCATAGGTTTGTAACCAACTTCCCTTAAATGAAAACAAACATTTATAATCAACATTTTGAGAATGTGGATATAGTTTTCTAGGCTACATCCTGATGATTGGGGGTGCAGAAAAAATTTAGGATTATGGTCAAGTTCTGAGTAGAGTATTCTGTGATGCTGGATCATCTCAACTGGTCACCTTGTAGCTGTAGAATTCAGAAGAAACTGCAACAGAGGCGATCCGAGTCATTGGATTATCTAGGCCATCAATTCCCATCAGAGATTTTTCAGTAGTCTTCCTCAGTCAAACCTGATTCTTCTTAACCCTAAATGAATTCACAGCCTCTCATTTCCGGTAAACAAAAGCATACTCTCTCCCCCAAGTAACATATCTTTTGACTTAAATTTTGAAGTCAAGATATTTTTAAAATCTATAGATTGGTTTAATGTAGCAGCTTTCATAATCAAATCTCTCAGCAGTTATCATTTGTCTGTTAGCCACCAAAAAATGTAAAGACAACACAACAACACAGTATCTAAACTTTCTTTGTATTTCCATCTTTATATAGCTTATTATATTTTTATTACTCTATTTCTTTTTTACGTACTTTTCTACACTTTTTCCTTTCTCTCCCATGTCTACATATATTTTTCAAACACACTGTAACCAATTTAGAGGAGTTTTGCGAGGGGGTGGAGTTGTTTTTGTTTTTGTTTTTTTTCTGACCACATGAACCTTTAAACTGCTAAGAGCCATTTCTTAAAGTAGCTGTGCCTCTGCTCACCACTGGCAAACAGAGCTTACCCAAGAAAAGGCGATTACCAAGAAGCTGAATTTGACTCTGTTTTTGCGTGTTTAGAACCTTTTTAAAGCTTCCTCAGGTCTTGTGTGGACTTTCCTGCCTCATGTTGGGCTTCCATATGAAGATGGCGCATTTCGTCCCGTCTGCCTGTTCCCAAATACCTGGTAGTTGCTTCCCAAATTATTGACTCAGAAACTTAATGTTAATTGTAATTGCTCAACTGATGGCTCAGACTTATTATTAGCTAACTCTTACACTTAAATTAATTCCTAAATAATTACACTTAAATAACTCTTATCTACGCTTAGCCACATGGCTTGGTATCTTTTTTCAGCATGGCATTCTCATCTTGCTCCCTCTGTGTTTGACTTCATGTTTCTCCTTCCCATCATTCTTAGTTTTGTTGCCCCACCTATACTTCCTGCCTGGCTACTGACTAATCAGCATTTTATTAAATCAATTAGAGAGACAAATCTTCACAGTATATGAAAGAATTTTCTACAACAGAAAAGCTTAACAATCTCCCAAAAAAGAGTGAGAAAGTGTAAAAGTTGGTTATGTTTGGTCCCAGCTTCAGTGTGATATTGTGAATCACCTTCTAACTTAATGATCAATTACAGTGCCCAGGGATTTAGCAGCTCAACACCACTCTCATAGGCAAGGTACATGTACTAGAAGAACATATACTGACTTTGACTTTGCGTAAGGTATAGAATGGCTAGTAGGACATGATATGGGATTCCCCTCTGTATGCTACAAATATGTTTTGTTACCACTGGTTAATAAAGAAGCTGCTTTGTCCTATAGCAGGGAAGAATATAGCCAGACTGGAAGAGATATATATAGAGAGAGTAAGCAGAGTCGGGGAGATGCCATGTAGCTGCCCAAGAAGCAAGAGGTAACAAACCACGAACCTCACGGTAAAATATAAAGTAACAGAAATGGGTTAATTTAAGATATAAGAGTTAGTTAATAAGAAGCCTGAGCTAATAGGCCAAACGCTGTCGTAATTATATAGTTTCTTTGTGATTATTCAGGCCTGGGCAGCCAGGAAACGAAAGAGTAGTCTCTGTCTATAAGAACAGGCGAGTACACCACGAAAGTGAGAATGAATATGGAGACAAAAAGATCCGTGAACTGGCTAGGAAAGTGTGGTAAAGAAAGGCTGACAATGCGGTCTGTCAGGAAAAGCAGTCAGGGAAGCTGAGCAGTTTGAGTTTGTACTGGGAACAGGGTGCCATGGCAGGTTTCTAACCAGGAAAGGGCCATGAATGAGGGAGTGATTGAGGACAATCATAGGCACAGAACACTGGGTAGATTCACATGGGAGGAGGCTGGGGACAGGGCAAGTGTACCACAGTTGTCTTGGTGGTTTCAGATAAGTTACATAAGATATGAGAGGGTACCAACAAAGGCAGACTCAGTAAATAACAAGATCTCACACATAAAACAATACTAGATTTAGGAGCTCTCCACTGCCCCTGCCAAATGGGGAAGGCGAGAGACAGAAAGGCAAGGTCATGAACCCAGAGCGTGAGATGGAAACTGTAGGATCCTTGTTCTCTTTCGGGGTCCTGATTCTTTCTTTCCTTCCTGGATCTCCATTTAGATAAGAGACCATTAGAGCTGAGAGGATTTTGTACTTCATTTCAATCCAATTTTTATTTTGCCACCATTTTAGACTCATCCTGGCTCCCCATTCTCCCATTCTGCATTTTCTTTCCTCCATCTCTAACTTTTATACCCATCCCATTCCCTCATGAAGGATGGAAAGTCCTCCACAAGGGCTCACCTACTGTGCCACACATTATTTAATTATCTTTATTACTTTCCCATTTGGAAAAATTGCAATTTATGGGGATTCCATTTATCTTTATCCTCTCTGCTCTGTTTGATGAAAAGATGGCAGTTTCAAATAGCTCATCATTTACTTTCTAGTGGAGCTGAAGTTGGATTCCAGCAACATCCTGATAGGGACCCAAACATCCCGCAATCCCATAATGTTTTATGAGCAGTTTTACAGTCCAGACAATGGATTATCATGTCCTTCCTAAACGTTGTTATGTGGGTTGTCAGGAAACAGAAGCTGAAAGACAGGATAACCTATGACAGCTTGACAGTTGGTTTATGCCCCTGCCCTGGTGATAGCCCTTTGCTCAGGGTGTCTGTGTGGAGTGCCTCTGAGGTGGGGAGGGTGAGCATTAATGTTTTAAAATGCTCTCCTACTTAATGACAGGAGAGGAACATTCTAGCTGGAAGATTCCTTCATGAATGTCTAAGTTACTGCATGTCATTAGTGAAGGGACTGGCGCTCAGAAATGGGCTGTGAGCAATTGGGATACATATCTCAGTGCTGTAAACAATCAAACTGTCTTTCTGAATAGTGTTTTTTGGTTTATACATCACAGATATGACATCCAGCATATCAAATGTCCTTAGCAGAAACAAAAATCCACACATGAGAAAATAAAGAGGCAGAAGTCCCAGTGATTGGCATTGCTTTATCTCATCACCAGTGCTGGTCTTCAAGTGCTTTGTCTTTTACTGATGTTTCCAGGATATATAATTTCATCAAAGATTTATTGAGTCAGTGTAGCATTTCCCCCATTCCTTATTCATCTCTGTTTGGGTTTTCTATAAGAGAAAACTAACTGAAGCTGAAAAGAAAACTTTATGCCCAGTGTATCCAGGACACGCTAATCACTCCTAAGGGCAGCCTACTGGCAGATCGCTGAGAATGGGCACAAAGACAGGAGACAAACATTTCACATAACAAAACCAATTATGAATCCTATCTGAAGCCAAGGAAAGTGGGATTTTCTATAATAAAATGGGATTGGAAAGTACAATGTTTATAAAGCTTAATGTAAATCATGTTAAAAAAAAAAAAAAGACCTCTGAACTTGAACAGGGAATCTGATTTTTACTCTACTACCAAATTGACCTTGATGGGCCTCTATATTCTGATATCGAAGGGAGTTGGTGTTGTAAACTCAGAGACCATATCCAGCAGTAACATTCCTGGGCTGCATGGAGACTTTGCATCCAAGGGACTGTGAACAGCGACCGCAGGAAACATGGGAGAAAGAGCGATGTTTAGGAGAAGCTAATGGGAAACATATGGTGTGGATGATTAGCAGCAGGAAGAAAGGGGGTGGGGTCAGTATCAGGGGTCGCCGATGAAGCCTTCAATTCTCCGGAGGTTAACTTTCCAAACTCACAACTAAGCACAGGCACAAAACATCGGACACCCATAACTTACATTTTCATTGCTCTTCAGAGAGGAGCAATTTATAATCATCTCTGTTGACTTTCAAATGCTCCCCTGAAATAAACAGATTCCACTGTTGTGTTTACAAATGAGGTAACTGAAGTTCTGGGAAGGTAAGAGCCTTCCTGAGATTTATTGCTCCTGAGCTCAGTTGGACAAGACCCAAAGTTTACTAGGGCCTAGTCACGGGTCTATTTCAACCCAGTTCACCATAGCAACTATTTGTATTTCTATAGTGCTTTTAATTTTTTAAACGTGTTTAAAAACCACTACCTAATTTTATTTTCTAGAACCCCTGTCAACTGAGAAAGTGAGGGGCTAGTTCTCATTTTAGGGCTGAAAAACTGAGGCCCAGGGGCAGTAAGCAATTTCCCCCGAGTTTCCTATTAAACCAACAACTCTGAGTACTCATGATGCCCAAGCATATTCCATACCCAATGGCAAAATCAAATCTTATCTCAGAGTGTTTTAATATGTATCCAGTTCGTTTTAATAACTGGATACAAGATAAGATACCTCAAGCACAGAGGCTGGTGACCCTGATGCTATCAAATACCTATCCTGAGAGAGACCATGACTGTTCAGTTGAGATTCTCTCTCCCCCTGAAGACACATGACATACACTTACTAAAAATACCACAAGTATCTTATACCGTGACATGGCCTGGAGTTTGGCGCCTCTACCAAGCCTCGGGGATACTACTGAATTGTTATGTTTTCTGGTTTGCATTGCTTTAGCCTTCTACAGCTCATCCAAGTAACACCAGGTCCCCTCTTTTCTAGTCTTTATTATAAATAAATAGACAAATGTTGTGTATTAAAGGGGGAGGTAAATTTCATTTGTCTGAAAACCCATGTGTTTCTCACCTCAGAAACTCCCTTTTGTGTCGGGCAGGTAAAAACAACGAACAACGAAAGAACAGCATGTCCTTCCTTCGTGTGAGTGAACTATTCCTGTCTAAATGTCCTGGCCTGTGCTTTATTTACTTTCTAAAACAAGCTGTGTTTTTCCAAATTATAATATAATTGCATTATTTTCCCCCTTCCCTTTCATCCCTCCAAGACCTCCCTCATACCCCCTTCTCTCTCTCAAATTCATGGCCTCTTTTTTTCATTAATTGTTAGTACTTTTATACCATTCATTATTCAAGATCTTAAAGGAATACTGGGCTTCTCCTCACCCTCTGGTAAATCCATACAGTGAACACCATTCTAGATCTTAGTAGATGGGATCTTGAAGATCGCACAGAAAGTTTCACGTCATAAATACAGAGTGGTTTGGGATCAACAGGTCCACTGAATTTGAAAATTGTCTCTGTAAGTTTATTCTGTTAAATTTTTGTTGTTATGCAAGAACAGTAACACATTTATGTCATCTCATTCTACTCAAATACTACTCCTTTATAAATGTCATAAAAATCCTTTAACGTTAGCCAGATCCATCTTGAACAATGACATAGCTAAGATTTCAAAGTGTGCATCTCAAATAACCATCACTTTTCCACCTCAAGCAACACCCTCCCCAACCGCCTTTCTCTAGTTGTTCAGGGATACATAATACAATAGTTTCCATGGAGAATATGGAATTGCAGATATTTACCAGCAGCCTATGGGGTACTGAGTTGCTTTTTATGGATTTCAAAATGAAGATTTATTTTGAGACAAGGGGAGGAAGGGAGGGAGGGAGGGAGGGAGGGAGGGAGGGAGGGAGGAAGGAAGGAAGGAAGGAAGAAAGGTAGGTCATTTCTCATCTATCACCACCTCTATGCTCTTTTGGCCTCTGGAAGGGGAAGTGAGTTGGCCTGGGCCACCCATCCTCTTCTGTGTGGTTTCGTGATTAGTGTGCAGGAGAGTGAGTAAAGTCTTCTCTTCGGCTTTTGCTCCTGTACCTCTCTTCTTGCCTTTGACAGTGCCTCCCCAGAAATTCCTCTTTCACCCCAGAAAAACAGCAGTCAAATTCCAACTCAAGCCCCCCCCCCCACAAGGCCCCTTAGTCCTTCCAAGATAATCTCATGCTCTTTCTTGGGGTATTGTAGTCTGTCTTTCTCTCCATCACTGATACCACACATCACTATTCTTCGTCCCAATTTGCTAGGTGATTTTCCAAGTGTAGCCATGACTTCAGGGAGACAGAAGACACTTCTCTCACCTGTGTTCCTCTTCTGCCAATTGGTCACAGAGTACAAGTTTGTTGGCTTCAAATTTGAACTTCCAGGTGGAGTGAAACCCTCTTAACTCTGAAAACAAAGAGCAGATCAGAATGAGAGAAATGTATAAATAGATACACATATTTTATGTATATAATACTATATCATGTCATATTGTATTATATTCAATAAAATAAAGAGTCCTTGAATAAAATTGGGCATCTTCTAAGGAGATAGGACGCTGCCGGGTCCCAGTTCTTCCCAAAGGAACTGACATTGTTTTCGTGTATGTGTGAGAAAGTACCTTCTTTGCAAACTTAGGACCACCCATCACAGCAGCAGGAAACCCAGTCATCTGTTACACCTCCCTCAGGAATGACCGCATTGCAACTGTCTCTGTTTACTTCTTAAGATGCCAAATATATTCATCTTTTCTTCAGCACGGAGCTGGTGGGATATTTGCACTGGTTGAGTGGAGGCAGCGGGTCATTTTGTGAAATTCACAGTGGCCAGGTCACTGCAGCATACTTGCTGAGAGCAGAAGCAGCAAGACAGTGGACACCAGCCCCTTTACTGGATGCATGTGAGAGTGATTTTGCATTTGTCCCCATCAGTCCCTGATCTGACATTCACTTGATCTTTTCTTCCTGGACAAGTTGTTGGCTTCTCTCATTAGTGCTTTTAGGGAGGAAAAGGCATGGGAACCCAGGGGCCTGGTTCTCACCTTGGCTCTGTGCCCATTCCACCCCACCCTCATCCCTTTCGTGGTCCGCACCACTTGCACACCCACCCATCACTTACTGCCAGCCAGTGGGCTCAGCTGGCAGCGTTTTCCTTTTAGACCACCCTGAAATTGCCAACACTCATGCTTTCTGGTTAAAATGATTAGCAACCGAGAGACTAATGTCCACGGTGCATAATATGGGGGCAGAGAGGCACCACGGTCCCACCTGGGAGATCTATGTACCCAGTTCAGTCTCGCCCCATCCACTGATTCATTTGTGACTAGACTGACTCTTACGTCTCTGTCTGTCACAAATAGTGACTCTAAGAACCCTAACCTAGTTTCTTCCAGGGCTCTTGTGAGAGTTATGCCAGAGTGAAAATATGACCATACTTTAGAGGCAAATGATGTAGAGAAACAACTTGTCATTAGAACCTCACTGGGCATCTTGCTAAAAGGACAGAACAGACCTAAGGCATGACACTGGGTTCCATCTTGACCACCATCTCCATGATCTCAAGTAAGCCATAAGGTTTACAGAATCCTCCTCTGTCAGATGGGCATAAAAATAGCCTCTCTACCTTTCACAGCAGATGCTGTGTAGCTATGAGACAGCCTGCATGGGAAAACACCAACAAGTGTATAGCGAAAGAGCTCACTGTTTTAGCAAGCATATCTGGATTGAAAGCCCTTGGTTCCCTGTCAGACACTCACCCTCCTAACAGGAAGTCCCAAAAGGAGAGATTATATGTAAATTACCTAGCCTCTGCATCTGCATTACTCTGGAAGTTGTGTTGCTCAAAACCTGGAGTGCTGGCCTGGGAATTGAGGGTAGAAGCTAGATATGTACAGGAAACAAACTTCACAGCCCAGTGAGTCCCTGGGGATGGCGTGTATTTTAGCAGTGTTATATCCAACTCCAATAAAACGTCTTTCAAGGGCACAGTGTCACTCTTCCAATTGTTGGATAGAAGGGGTCCATGCTTAAGTATCTATAAAATGCTTACCACCGGCCATAACTTTAAAATAAAAAGCTTAAAAAATGTCTACAATTTTGGAAGTATGAAAGAGAGATGGTACTGGGAGGAGCATAAAGCAATAGCAACAGGAGCAACCAGTGCTGCAGGTGCTCCGGAGGGGGGATCCCGAGAGCTGGAGGGGGGATCCCGAGAGCTGGAGGGGGGTCCCGAGAGCTGGAGGGGGGATCCCGAGAGCTGGAGGGGGGTCCCGAGAGCTGGAGGGGGGTCCCGAGAGCTGGAGGGGGGTCCCGAGAGCTGGAGGGGGGTCCCGAGAGCTGGAGGGGGGTCCCGAGAGCTGGAGGGGGGTCCCGAGAGCTGGAGGGGGGTCCCGAGAGCTGGAGGGGGGTCCCGAGAGCTGGAGGGGGGTCCTGAGAGCTGGAGGGGGGATCCCGAGAGCTGGAGCTCATCAAAGCCCGCAAGCTCATCCTCCTCGTGTTGGTCCTGAAACACAAATAGCCATTGGACAAGCAGAAACTGGGCAAGCACAGCCCGATGGCACAGAAAGTCTGAATGGGGGGGCGGTGAGTAGAAGGGGTGAACTGAAACAGACCGAATCCTGAGAGTATGCTTAGAAGATACCCCTTCCGGTCCCAGGACTGAGAGCGGGAAGTGGACATTAACTCCTACCCTAATCTGCAATAGAAACCCGCTGGCAAAGGAAAAAGTCAGTTTCTCCAATAGAGTCTTGAGGGGTACATTAACCACACTTCAGGGAGAAGGCCCTATTTATTCCCAGGAGTAGCTGGACAACACACATACAAAAAAACATCAATGGTAGTTTTGTAAACTTTGGTCCCATTTTACTTTGTTTGGGCATGTTTTTAATCTTATTGGTCTTTTGATTATTTGTTTTGAATTTTTGTTTTCTGACTTTTCTGTATGTGGGGGGGGATGTTTTTTCCTTTTGGTTTTGTTTCTAAAGAGAGAACATGAATTTGGATGAGTAGGGGCATCTAGGGAGAATTGGGAAGGGGAAAACATGATCAAAATATATGCCACACAATTTTTTCAATTAAAAAATGACAAAAGACCCCTTACCATTTGCCACCCTAAGTCAAAACGGAGAAAAGCTAAATAATATTAACAAATGAGAGCACACAAAAAGCCAGCTCCTCCAGCTTCAGCCACTCTGAATGACTAAAGCAGAGTTTTTGATGAACATCCAACCTTTTTTCTATTTCTCTGGAAAGAACTAAGAACCCATGCTCTTGTGGGAATAAAACCATACATGTTTCCTATAATTCCTGAGGTCACCCCTTCCCGGTGCCTACATAGTCCTATAAGATGACTGAGAACAAGACTGTATATTGGTAACAGGATATGAGAGGACAAAGGAGCCAAAGCCAGGGTTCAGACTGGTCAAATCCAGCAATAAAGTGATAAGATGAAGGAAAAGGAAGTCAAGTGTATTGACAGTAAGTTTTGTGTCTGTGGTCTTAAAGAGATAGTCACAACACAACACTAAAGGAAAAATATAAAGTAACGTATGCCACGTGTCCTAATTCTCATAGAAAGGAAAACACTTACTTCATGAACAAATTCTGTTGCATTTTTTAAAGGATAAGTCTATCCAACCAGAGAGCGTGAAAAACCCACACTCCGAGTAGAGGCCTGCCTATGACTGTGGTTGATGGAGGTGAAGCAGAGAGTTGGGCAAGATGATTGGAGAGGTGGGCACTCTCAGAAAGGCAGTAGGCTTGCCAGCTGGGCTCGAACCATCCCCTACTATAGTTTCAGAGTTCCACAGAAAAAAGCCAAAGGGAGGAAGTCTATCCGTCCACCACTTGATCCCCTCTGAAGGCTGTGTAGTCAAGGTTTATAGTTGGCAGCTGCTGAGGTGCCCACTGAGAGGCAGAAAGGATGCTCGACCCCCACATTCTTAAGATAAAATTAGCTGCTATTTTTCAATGTTTATTATATTTACTGATCTATTTCATGTATGTGTGCCCGTGTGCCACAGAGCACATGTGGCAGTCACAGGAAAACATACAGGAGTCAATTCTCAGCTTCCACCATTTGGATCTCAGTGACCAAACTCAAGTTATTAGGCTTGCCAGGAAGGATGTCTACCAACTGCACCATCTCCCTATCCCACAATCACATTTCTGTAGACTTACCATTGACATAAATTGAGTCTACTCTTTGACAATACTCAAAAAGGAAAGGCAGACAGAAGTGCTTGGATTTGATTCTCTGAGCCAAGTTAACATTTGGACACCTGGAAATCTCACTCTGACTGCTCTGAATCACTGACTTTGGATCGCAGCAATGGGAGACAATGCCATTGCATCTGAATCCAGTAAAGGGCAGTAGTGGAGAAACATAAAGAACCTTTAACTGAAGTCTGTTAGGGGCACCGATTTAAGAGACGCAAGTTGCTCTGACTCACTTATTTTTTTCAAGCTTTAGGGAATCTCGACCTGGCTCAGTTCCCTGCCAGGGTTACCTCTTGCTTCCTCATTCATGTTTTACACTTGTGTTCTCGGAGCACTTGCATGTTAAGTAACCTATGTTTGGTATGGATCTTTCTCTGCAACTTTGTGTCTCTCCAAATATTTAATCGCTAAAGTAGTTGCAGCTTTGGAATATCACAGGGCCTTTCATGTAAACATTGCTCAAATACCATTTTTGAGGAAGAGGCAGGTTGAATCGGAAAGTAAATAGCTTTCTTCAAATGACGAGGATGGCTAGTAACAGAGCCGGAACAAAAGAAAAGTTTCTACATTGCCAATCCAGTCTTCTTTCTATAGATTCATTATAGTAATTATGTATGCTGGATGTATGGTATTAGGGGTTCAGGAAAATCACAAGGCTTGGTCTCCGTGCAGTTGGTTATAATTCAAGTAGAATACGAAGAACACACAGGTGAGAATGGAAGGACTCGGTAATGATTTCAGAGCATGGAGAGATGCTTGTGGATTACGAAATCTGGACTGGTCGTCTCTGTGAAGGGGACTACAATAACAGGAGGAGGGAAAGCTCCAGAAAGTGCTGGGAGGCCCTGCTGGCTGGAGGTTGCAGTCTACATGGCCTGGTAGCTCTCTCCAAGCTCGGCAATTTGGCAACACAGACAACTCCCTCCCTGAAGTATGATTAATTAAAAACTCAGGGTCAGAAATTGGGGTTCAACCTGAAGATCAGAAAAGCAAAACAGCCAGCCACTAGCTCTTACCTCGATCTCAGTCTGAAATGGCGATTGTGCCTCTAGGAATCTCAGAATGAGACTCTCTGAGAACTGTCTCCCCTGCCTTATATTCCTCTCTAGGTCTGGGATTAAAGGCATGCACCACCTGATTTCTATGGCAACTAGTGTTGCTACTGGGATTAAAGGTGTGTTTTACCATAACCTGGTCTGTAAGGCTGACCAGTGGGACTGTTTTACTCTCAGATCTTCAGGAAGTCTTTGTTTATTAAAATATAATTGAAATGCCACTACTCCCTCCTCCCCCGCGCCCAGTGGAAGTAGCTCTGTTCTCTACTTGATCTTATTTGGAGACTGTCTCTAGGCCCAGATGCCTGACTTATCTCTAGTACGACCCTTGACACAGTTCCCTACAGAAGCTGCCCCCCTGCTACTCATATGGTAATTAGACATCATGCCAGTCGCATTACAATAGGACCATACGTCCACACATGACAAGGAAGGCTTGCACTAGGAGCATTATGATAGGAGCATGCTATTTAATGCAAATTAGGCGATTCCCCAGATGCAGTTCCCAATCCTATATATCCCCGATACTCTGGAATAAAGCAGGGCTGATTCGCTGAAGGCATCTCCCAGAGCACTGTCTCCATCATGCTCGCGGGCTGTACAAAGCTCTCTGCGGTTGCTTCTCCCCTTTGTCCTCATGGGCTGGTGGCCAACAGGCCACAAGAAAAAAGGGAATCCCTGCAAAAAAGCAGGCAGGAAAGGGTACAATCGAGACCCAGGGGCCTTACAGAGATTGGAGCCTTCCAAGAATGAAGGAAAAGAATCTGCTCAGTACCCACAGTGAGTTGGTGGAACCAACGGGTGGGAGGACACCACGGGAGACTGTTCAGCCCTTGTCTAGTGTGAGCCTGTGTCTAATGAAACTTCCATAGTGTGAAGGACTCTTCAGAAGGAGCAGGAATGTTCAAGGAAGGAATCCAGACCTAGACATGAGATAAGAAGTATTTAGAAAAGGGTACAGAAGCTGGTAGAAGACCTGACACAATTTAATTAGAAGTAATTATAGAACGTTCACTTTTATTGGTAATTGGTCAGTTTTGTGCTGCTTGGGTGGAAGAAATTAGCTCTTTATATTGTCTTCCTTTGTTCTAAAATTTGATAATAACCGTTAGAATCTTCCTGAGGGAAAGAATAAGATACTATGTAAAGAAAAAATGAAATATATACTTAGCAAGGAATTTAGTATGGTGTATGTGCCTGTGTGTGTGTTATCTTATTAATAAATGAATCCTCACTTCTTACTAACTTCCATGAGCACAGATAACTGACTCAGCCTTTCTGTGCCTCAGTTTAGTTTCTTCACAATGAAATAAAGATAGTAGCCCTTACCTTGCTGGATTATCCAAAAAAAGTAAACAGAGTAAAGACATCTCATGCAGCGTCCAGCATACAGTTTGCACCCAAATAGTTAGTCTTCTTTCCTATTGATAATCACCTAGCAAAGAGTAGAACTCTGGGGCAAAGTGGGCGTAGCAGTACAGAAGTTTGGAGATTAGAGATTATGTTAGCCTGAAAAGACAACATGGTTAGAAGCTGTATTATTGCAACTATTGACAGCAACGAAGTCCTTCAAGTTGCAAAGGTACAATAATGTGAGTGCTACATGCTTTAGGCAAAGAATTTTAAATAGTACACAAGACAATGTAGATGGAGCTAACTGTCTTCTGCTATTGCACACCACTCATGTCGAGAAGGGGCTTTGCAAGCGCCCAACGTAATCGCCATGAGAGAATCCATCTACTAAAACAAAGGCATTGGAAAGTATCATGGAGAAGAAAGGAAGAAACAAATGGTCTGGTTAGAAGCCTTGGCCCATTGGAGGCTTCTTGCCTTCCAACAAAGCTGTTTTCCTTATGTGGCCTAGCAATAGAGGACAGTACAATGGCAACCACTGAGGACACGTGACCCTGGTCTGTGCAGTCAAATAAGGCAGGGAACACCAAGCACGAAGCTTTGCTGTCAGTGTCATCCACTCAGCAAGGCAGTGCCGTGTCTGAATATTTCTTCTTCCTTGCTATTTGTTTTTATTCTAAGCAGCCATTAACCTCCCACTACTCTCCATCTTTTATAATAAAAATAGCAGTGTTAGGAAGGCGAACAACACTCTCAGCATGGCCCTCTCCCCATCCCTGCACAGCGTTCTGCATGGCAATGAAGGAAGAGAAATGGCAAGACACTCCTGTGCAGAAGGATAAGGCCACCGGGGCTAACTGGAGACGGGTGACTGTGAGGAGGGAGCGGTGGGCACAGCTTTTGAGAGACCGCCATATGAAGCCATCCTTCTCAGTCGGCTGCTAGAAAGGAGAGGGTGATTCATTAGCGAGCTGTATGAAATACTCAGTCCCTGATCGAACTCCTGCCTACAGTACACAAATCACTGCAACCCAGAGAGTTCACAGGGACAGAGTCTCACCCAGAGGGTCAAGGCATCATACCTCAGGGAGAACAGCCATTGTGCCCAGAAGAGGCAGATCCCTCGTGAATTCTAACGCCATCTTCTCTGTCCCACCCTGCCTTCCAGCTCCGACATTTCATCCTGAACTTGACTTTGGGTCAAGTTGGGTGAAGTGGGCGTGATTCTTGTGTGGTTTTCTTTGCTGACTTAGATAGATGGCTGCTGGATGGCATTTGATCCCCAGTATAAGGTCCCAAGGATTCTCAGAACAGAAGGAGACATCTGGTGACAGAAAGACACGGCTTCCCCCAAAAGTCTGCTGGGCAGACCCTGGGTCATCAAACCCAAGATGATTGGGGAGGCAGGGGAAAGCGCAAAAGGGATTATGAGGTTAGAATCCAGGAATCAGTGTATATCTGAGCTCCTGCCCAGAAGGGTTTGCTGAGAGAGCCGAGCTCCCTCTGCCAGCAGTGGAATTGCTGACCATTCTGCTCTCGCTGCTGCTCTAGTCCCTCTTTATTTGCCCTCACCCTCTGGGGCAGACTCTATCAACTTGTCCCTATTGTCTCCTCAAAACAAACCATTAGCCGCCCTGAATCATATTCTTCTTAGGACTTATTACATAAACCAGGTGCAATCAATGGTAGCAAACAAGAACCTTAACTCAGCTGGGCGGTCGTGGCGCACGCCTTTAAGCCCAACACTCAGGAGGCAGAGGCAGGCGGATCTTCGTGAATTCAAGGCCAGCCTGGTCTACAAAGTGAGCTCCAAGACAGGAAAAACCCAGTCTAAAAAAATGTTTAAAAAAAAAACAAAACAACTCAGTCCCCTCCCCAGTTCCCACTCCTTCAGCCTTTCCCATGCTGCTTTGAAGTTTATGGGAAACAATGTCTGTTAAGCCTCTAATGGGGCGAATGTAAGACAGAGCATACAAGAGATGATTTTGTGCAGAAATACTTGTATTACCAAATACCGTTGGACATATAGAGCTGCTTACTTTTCCTCTGATACAATCCCTGCTTGTCTACATTCATGCTTTTATCTCCACATTTCTTGTCTTCTTAGACTTTTTCTATGAGGACTGTAAAGTCTTTAGTCCTTTTTAACAACTGTCTTACATGCTTTCAAGCTTCTCTAATCCTCTAGACGAGTGTGCCCTCTCTGTCCAGCTTCGCGCCTCGGGGCTCCTTCCTTGACTTGCAAACTGTTTTCTACCTCACCCCTCCACCTCGTTACCTGTTACAGGACTAAAAAGACTCTGTAAGGCAGGGAACATGCACGTCTTAGACCCTCATATAAAAATCAGTGCGCGTTTATTGGGTCACATAACCTTCAAATCTCCCTTCCTGTATTTGGAGAGTCAAAGGGAGTTACGGGATTCAAGTCAAGAAGGTATGGATGTGGTTAAAGGTCACAGGACATGTAAACCCTGGGTGATGATGAGATCAAGGGTATATGACTCATGGAAATTTCCCATAAAATGGCATGAAGGGGTTGCCTCTCAGATTCAAGTGCTCATTCGCTCATTCAGTTAATTCCATTTCATACTTACTGTAATGCACAATTCTTTTAGAACAACAATGACAATCTTCGGGGGATATCAAGGATGACCATAGTTTAGAGAAGAAAAGAAAGGGTGGCTTTTCTTCCTGTAAAACAGGGAAGATGAATGGCAAGGATGGATAGGTGTCAGTGTGGCTGCCTTAAGTTTGCCCTATGATCAGAAACCTTACCTGTGGCTTCTACAGACTCCCCAAACTTGAGGGAATCCTTTGCTGACACAACCTTCTCCTTAGCTCTCTCAAATCTTGTGTTTGGGGTACCACTTTCTCAACCACATTTCTTCCATATCTGAATCACTGTGGACCCCATAATCTCAACGTTCCTCTTGACTTTGTTAACTGTCTCTTATGACTCACTTTCTGAAATATGACCCTCAAGGGCTGACACAGAACCCTTCTTTCCTGGACTTGACCCCACATAGAGAGACAGAAAAAGCAAAAACAATGTTAACATGTGAAGAGTCATAAAACTGATTTTATGTTTCATGAACTCTAAAAGACTGGCAGTTCAACTGACAGTTTGAGTTTTGTTATTACCAACATTTTGTACAATTTTAAACTATTTTCATCCGTTAAACTGTTTTGCACATGTAGATAGGACCAGTAGAAATCTGGGATTTCTTGGACAGAACCAAATGCAGAGAAACTCCAAGAGGCAGAGAGGTCCTCGGAAGTGCTGCAGTAACAGGTTTACCAACCAGCAGCCGGGAGGCAATCTATTTTATTAAGAGATTGAAAAATAGTTTTTAAAAAACCAGCATGTGACAATTTCAATCAGAAGTAGATGGGCACTTTCTAGGCTACAATTGGTTTCTAAAGAGTGGGCAAGATAAGAATTGATAGAGGTGAATAGCTATCAAAACGTGGGATAAAAAAAAAAAGAAGCAAATTGCCACCTACTTGAAGTGAATAGCTCTTGTAATGTAATGGGTTTTAAACTTTAAAATCATTTGGTGCTGTGACATACATAACAGTGGAAGTCAGGATTGAGAGTGTTTATTGGCTTTTTTTTTTCCAATAGAAGATTGCCTGTTTGGTGTTTGAATAATAATCTCCATATAAAAATATGGTAATGTAATTATGCTAACTAGTATTTTCTATAATTCAAGACTCTGTTTATAATAATATATCATATTTTGCAGTCAGGCAGGAATCCATTTGTCCCCCTCCACCTGGGCCGTAGAAAGCAAACGAAGCTTTAATCGACAGTTCTCTATAATCTGGATCTCTCTAGACTTAGAATTTTCTAGAAGGTGACACAATAAACCTTAGCCGAAATGTCTTCATTCGCCCCATGCTGCCTAGTGTGGATGAAGCTGAGTCCACACAATTTTCACAATTTTGATGACAAATTTGCTTCGCCCAAACTCACAGTTGAAAGCATGGTAGAGTGAGGACCTTAGATAAACTCGATGGCCAAGGATGCAGGTGAAGGTGTTTAAAGGTGTTGGAGAAAAAGCTAGATCAGTTATAGCCATTTACAGCCAGGGTGCTGTTGGGTTTACATATGAAAAAATGAGTTCATGCCCACTAGTGTTATAATATAGTATATGACAAAATGCAAATTAAGTTATAGGTGGATCTCTAGTTGATGGAGTTCTCTTTTAGAGTAGAATTTTACCAAAACAGTTTTGGCAAGATTACTGTGTTTCTATTTTCAGGCTAAGAACTAAGCAGTGGCAGTGCTTTGGGCATCCTCTGGCTCAAGGATTTGCTTTGGACTGAGACACAAACCCTGACCTGGTTGGTAGAGTCACAACAGCCCATTAGGGAGTGACTAGTGGCTTGTTCCAGGGCTCTGTATCAAGCCTCTTCTGAATTATAACCATGATTACTAAAATGAAGATACAGCAGCCTCATCTGAAATCAAGGAGTAAACATATTGAGAGTTTTGTTGGAATCCAAACTGGTTTCTGTGATCAAATTTAACCTTAAAATCATGAGGTTAAAATAAATTATGTTTTGTTCTCAAAATTTTTAAAAGCTCACAAAATAAATCTACTTAGTCTTATTCGACACAGATACAGCTAACTATAAATTCCCACACTGGGCTTATCAAACATTTACAGTCAGAGCGCCTGATGGGTGAGAGGCAGAGTGCTCCAAAAGGGCTTTCAAAACCCTGAGGCACCGGAAGTAGTAATGCCACGCTTAGAGGGACAAAGACTATTACCCCTCCCTGAGCAAAACACACTTGGATTTCTGTATTAAATTTGGGGGTACCATGTTTTAATTTTAAAAAATTATAAATTTGAGTAAAATACCCCAAATGCTGAATGGCTAAAAGAAGTAAAGCTGTTCTTATTGACAAAAGCAGTCAAATATATTTTGGGAATCAGGAAAATGAGAAAAGGGGCTTATTTTAGACAGCTTTAGTTGCAGAAACACTGAGCTATAGGCCGCCTTCTTCCTCTGATGTCATCTATGGCCACCACCAAGCCCTGAGAATCTCTTAGAGAGGACAGAACGCCAATTTCCCTCTGCATAGGTCAACCCCTGCAAAACAGACGACACACTGCCAAACAGGTTCCACTCTCTTGCACCCCATCACGCTTTTCACTCCTCCCTCCATTTTTCCTTCCCATAGGAGTCTCTAAAATGATTATCTGACCAAGAGAAGTGTGCTGAGGTTTGCTCTCGCAGCCCCTAGTTACCTTTCTATTTTTGTTCTATTGCAGTGACAGGTGATTTGAGGCGATGATAAATCCGTGCATTTAAAGTCTTGATTGCCTGAATAAATAGATTGGATGGCTTCGGTAATTGGGTAATTAAAGTAAAATGGAGGTGCCAGTGGGGCCAGAAACTGAAGATATGTGGTTGGCTATTTCATCTTAGAAAGACCCAAGCCAGATCTACAGTAGGAGCAAAAGAGCAAAGAGCACAGATTTGCAAGAGATGGTAGTGGTTGTGAGGGACATAATTTCACAGAACTAAGACCTAAACAAGGAGGAAAGATACACTTCTATTTCTTTGTCTCCCAAAGCTCAGAATTTCAGGGTGGGCTAAGTAGGAAACCAGAGAGGCTATAATTCTCTTCTAAACAGGTGTGCTTTTACTGGACCTGCCCTCTCTCCCATTTACACACACACACATACACACACACACACACACACACACACACACACACACACACGGGATACATACATACACACATACCCCTGCCCACTCCCCATTTTTCTGGCATTCTTATTGCATGTTAATCACAGTCCTTAAGGACTATAGTGAGATTCCTAAGTCTGTTTGAAAGCCCTTATAGGGGTTCTAAGGCCCTCCTGTCATCTCTAGACCCCAAGGGAGCAACAAAGAATAGGGCTAGGGTGCAGGCACATCTGAGTCTTCGGATCATAAAACCCTGCCTCATTAGGTATTCATTTAACCAGGAGCCCTGGACCAGACACAAAAGCTGAGCCACTCTCTCCTGCTCCTGCTCAAACAAGCTCTTTCTAAGCACCAGGTGTACCAGCCACTATGGGAATCCTGGGGGCAGGCTTCTTATTTTGAGCATGTCCCCCTCACCCCCATATCCGTCCGTCTCATCTGGCTCGCCTCTATCTTTTGACCACCATAACAAATTCACTGGAGATTATTAAATGTCTGCCACATGCAAGAAACCTGACCCTATATGACTAGCAACATCAAAAGCTGCTCTCAACACACGAGTGCTCACTGTATCAACACACGGAGTGCTCACTGTATCAAAGCTGCTCTCAACACATGGGGTGCTCGCTATCACACACAGGGTGCTCACTGTATCAACACATGGGGTGCTCACTGTATCAACATACAGGGTGCTCACTGTATCAACACATGGGGTGCTCACTGTATCAACACATGGGGTGCTCACTGTATCAAACACCCAGTTAAGCACTTCATCAACACCTTAGCTCTCAAAGTCACCCATTAGGTCCCATTTTATTGATGAGGAAATTAAGACTTAAAGAGGATGGTTGATTTCGTGGTAGATAATGGCCCCCAGGAGGTGAATTTGCACTCACTAAGACCAAAGCCTATCTTGTTATATAAGTGATGCTTTTCGACCTTCTGGGTACTAGGAAATTGGACTTATAAATATCCTTATCCCTCTGATTTTTCTCTGCTGTCAAATATCCAAGAAAATATTACTGGGACATTTATTATGCTAGGCACAGAAACGGCAGTAGTGAAGGGAAGGATTGTACCCTCAAGAACCCTGAGATAAAATAAAGAGACTTCTTCTAGGTGCAAAGTATAGTGAGTTTCTTGTGTGTAGAAGGTGCCTGACAAATATTTGTTGAATTTGATTAAATAAAATTTAATGAGGCCAACCTCCAAAACTCATCCCTTTGAATGTAGGTACCAAGCCAACGTCTCTCTGAAATTATAGCCACAATCCAGCCTGAAAAACACACAAAGCAAAATAGTGTGTGTGTGTGTGTGTGTGTGTGTGTGTGTGTGTGTGTGTGTGTGTCTGTATGTTCATGCTCATATATGTGTGAGAAAAAGAGAGCAAGAATAAGTGGATGAAATGTAAGACTCTGGTTGTTTAATACAATTAGCCAGAGTAATTGTTTAAAATTAATCTCTCCTGCTAGAAAGGTGAAATAACACTGCCACTGCACAAGAAGCTGTTGGTGAATTCTGAGACAGGAAACCAGGAGGATGCAGTCGTCAGTGACGTAGTGGGCTGTGGTTGGGAAGACCCATTCTGATACCAAGAAGGCCATCCAGTGTCAACAGCGGTGCTGGCTGAGGATTCATTCGCGTGCATGCTGGCATTGAACACTTTCTGTACAACATTGGCTTTTCCCAGTGACCTCGTGTGATCCCAGTGGCAGCCGAGGCCCTTTCTTTGGAAGGGAAGATGGACCAGGCACTGACAACAGAGTTTGCTTATCAGATTTTAGAATGCCATCACCTTGAGTCGGATAAGGTATTTGTTTCCCCCACAAAGTACTCAGTACAGAAACAATACTAATTCTGTCCACATTTTCTGAAATGTTTGTTTTTGTTTTTCTCTTTGAAAAGGCAATTCAATGAACAGCTAACTGCTTGTCAATCAAAATCCACTGTGTGCACAGAACTATGGTTTGAAGGATAAGCACAGCCAACCTGGTTCTTACTTCTGTGATGGTCAGAGCCTAGAGAAGAAAGGATGCCAAAGCAATAATTGCACATTATTGCTAAATAATTAAAAACTGGTCTCTGCTGTTCTGTGCTAAGGAAAAACACATTAAGGAAATTTTCCTAAACTTGATGCAGAGTTGAGAAAGGTGAATGGCTCAGGTCGACATTCACTAGTAAATACTGGAAATGAGACAAGGCCTAGAAATCACAATGTAAGAAACCCCAGAAGAAGAGACCACTGACCCTTTTCAACTAGAGAGTCCCCAGACTCTGCCCTGCCCCTGTCAGTCACTGGGCATTTCAAGCTCGGGTCTCATGACCAATATCATACTTATAAGAGAGATGCCTGCTTTCAGGAAACCAGATTCACTGCCCAGACCGGATTAATTGAATGTTTCCCTTTCCATGAATTGTTCTGACATTTCTTAACCCCAGTCATAATACTGTGGTTCACTGGAACTTAAAAATTGACCTATGTAAGTTGAGAAAATCATAAATTCAGTTGAAATACTCGCCTGCTCTTCCAGTAGGGCATGATTATCAGCCTCAGGTTCTTTACAGGTGAACGCTGCTCTAGAGAAATTTCATTTTGAAGTTCTTTTCCTTCTTCATGCCTACTGGCATCCAGAAACTTTGCTGAGTGACTTTTGCCAGCATAAAATGTCCCCTAAGGTTACATTCACCATCCACTCCAAGCCATAGTCAAGACCTGCAGTGGGTACCCAATCTAAAACCATACAGCAAGCAAGTTGGTAGCCTGGTTTTCCTTTTGTGCCTCATAAGAAGAACTGGCCTGGTTGTTGCAAGTCAGTTTGGTCCACTGAGCATTCACATCAGCATTTAAGTAGCACTGAGTCCAGTAAGCCTAACCTATAAGCAGCAGATCTATCAGGGAACAGGGTCTGAAGAGCATAGCCTTATATAGCCAGCAGAATTCAAAGAATGGGACACAACTAACTGGAGGCCCATAGGTGACATGTGACAAATCAGCCTCTCAACTTTATCATCTGTAAATTGGGTAACTGAACTTACAGCAAAGATAGAGGGCTTAGGACACCAAGGACCCAGGGACCTTGCGCCACAAAGGAAAGCAGCTGCTTTTATTGTTACTTATATCATACATGAGATTCTCTAGAAATATGGTGAAGAGTTTAAGTGTATGGTTTTAGGCCGGCTTCCAGGTACTAATTCCTGCTCTATCTGGGACCACCAAGAGGTGAAATAAAGAGCTTCCTGTCTGGGGACTATCATGTCCACCTTGCTTGGAAACGTATTACTTTTTGATCCGACATACTGTTGTTGTCCCTGTCATCACACAGCTGGCCAAAGCAGATGAAGGGAGGGAGGTGTACTTTGACTTGTGGTATCACAAAGATTTCAATCCTTCGTGGGGGGAGGGGGCGGCATGTCAGCAGGAGAGGCGTCTACCTATGCACGCCAGTGGAAGCAGGGGCAGGCAGTGGCCAGAGGGACAGGTCAGTAGCAGAAGCAAGTGTAACCTTCAATTGCTCTCCCTTAATGACTGTTTCTGCCAACCAGCCCCCACTTTTATTGATCCCACAGTTTTCCAAATATCACCACAAGCTGAAGACCAGGCATTCAAAACAAAGCCTGTGGAGGACCTTTAAGATTTAAAACACAGCATTCAGTATTAACCTTCTGACTAGTTCCTGGTCTCCAGATTTTGCCTGATCTCTGTGGTTGGATGGTTGGCTTGTCTCCTACTCCTCTCCTTCTGCAAACTCTGGACCGTCCGATTTTGTGGACAGTTGTTGTAGTTTCTTTCCTGTTGCTATGGCAAACGTGATGACCAAAAGCAACTTAGGACAGAAAAGGATTGGTTTCACCTTATACTTCTTGATCCCAGTCTGTCCTCGGGGACACTCAAGGCAGGACCTGGGACAAGGGCGTCAGTCAGAACAATGGTGGGATGCTGCTTGCTGTCTCGCTGGCTCATATGGGCTTTCCCGTCTTTTACTAGCACAGCATTCCTGGGCCTATTGACTTTACCTCTTCCCAGCTGTGTAACCTTGGGCCTGTTTGTCTTCGAACCTCAACATCCTGTGACAGAAAAGGATAATAGAGTTCAGCGGCTTTCTATTGACACGCTAGAGCTTCTGCAACCAACGTGTTGCTCACCAGAAATCTATCGTCCCCAAGTTCTAGAGCCTAGAGGTCTGAGATGAAGATGGTAGATGGGGAAGGTTCCTTGCCCCTGGTTGCTGCTATCTTCCGGCCATTGTTGAAGTGTGACATCACGTGCAGCTCTCCTTCTGTGCCTGTTACTATGTCCTATTGCATTAAAACACCACCCAGGGTTAGGCCTCCCCGTCACTCCACCACAACATATCTTACTCGGTTCTGCAGTGACCTTTTTTTGCAATGAAGTTGCATTCTGCTATACTGGAAGTTAGGAACACAGCATAGAAGTTGAGAGAAAACACAACGGACCACTAGCAGGCACACTGTTGTTGCTGTTTTAACTGTACCTCTTATGTGGAGCAGGCTTTGGATGAGGGGCTGATACTGGGAGGTCTCTGCCTACCCCTAGCTTGGCTTTCCCAGTGTCTGCCTTGGCAGTATGGGAAAGCAGCATGTACTGAATAGTGTGACCGAGCCTAGAGAATTAGGCTTTGATCAGCACGACGCTGCTGGAGTGCCAGCTGTCTGTTTTATTTTCCCTAATGGCTGTAATCAGACATCACTCCCTCACCTCTTGAGAAGTGGGAGCCAGTGGTGAGGCTCACAGGTGTTTGAGGATCTCTGAGTCTTCTTATTAGGACTTCTCTTCTGGTGCCTGCAGAAAACTCAGAGTGCGGAGCTTCCTGATGAAATCTCCATCGGCCACGAAGTAATTGGATCACTTTTGTCAACTCAGTTAATATCCCATTTGGTTCTGTTTCTTTTCTGCAAATTTGCGTTACACAGCCAGTGCCTAGTGTAGTGGCTGTCACAGAGAAATGCACAGGTCACTCAGCAAACAACACAGGAACAGCACAGAAAAGCACAGGGGTGCAGGGATAAATGGATGGGACCCTGGTAGGTCAGTGATGGTGCAGATGTGTTCAACTCTTCATTGGCATGGCTTTTGATAGATGGCACCAGATATTTGTGATAAAGGATCCAACTGTTTATTCATTAAGCACTGAAGATATCTTTGTTAGAATCTGCATCTTCCCCTCGTTTATTATATTAACCTCCCCCAAGTTGTTCAACTTCTTTGAAGCTGTTTTTTTTTTATTTTTCATCTTTAAAATGATCTTATAGGATAGCAGCAACCTAACTCAGGGGATTGCTGGAAAGAATGAATGTGTGCAAGCACTTACTGTAGTTGTTGGCCTACAAACTTCACCAGATGAGGATCGAGTTAGCGTTTTTTGAGTGCACCAACGATAGGAGAGGCGATTTCAAAAGGCCATTCTTTTTTCAAAATTATCTTATTGATCTGCAGTGCACCTAAAAGCTTTACAATTCAAGTTACCTTTAGCTAAAGAAAATGTCCAGAAAAGTCCCACTAGACTAAAAAGAAGAACATATTGATCTTTTAACCACTAATTCTTACCCAAACTTCAACCAAATTGACAAATAGAGTAGTAGTATGGGAAGCCCTGACTTTGGGAGTGAGTCTGGAGGAGAGGGTGGCTGCTTGCAAGCCAAGGAGAGGGTCCTCTCTGGGTCCTCGCCATGCTGGCTTCCTAGTCCCACTCTTCCAGCATCCAGATCTGTGAGATATAAACATATTGTTGATTTTTTGTTATAGCAGTTTCAACTAATACAAACCCGAAGGGCAATTCTTAGAGTTTCACAACAATAATTGAAGCAATAACAGCATTGTTTGAAATGTTTGATCTCACCTTGAAAGCACAGATCCCGGTTATACAAACGCTTCTCCACTTCACAAGAGTCAGCGTGGTGCTGATTGGTCTGTACTCAGGTAAATACTTAGAATCAACAAATATGAAGGAAGTCCCGTGAAAGTGACAGCCCCTAAAGCTAAGCATGATAGCCCATGCCTGGAATCCCAGCACTCAGGAGGCTGAGGCAAGAAGACTGTGAATTGGAAGCCAGCTTGAACCATATAACAAGATTCGATTGAAAGAAAAGGTAGAAGGGAAGGGAGGAAGAGAGGAAAGGATAGCAATCTCAAAATGGGTCTCCAGGAAATGAGTAAGATGGGATGGGAAGCAGCCGGCTATTCCTGTCATCGGGTTCATGGATTTCGGGCTCCCAAACTCCTTTCTCACCACAGCATTCATCCCTCACCTGCTCTGTGTGCCAGAAGGAACTGAAGAGAAAGAATTTTCCTCCTCCCCAAATCTGTTTCCATTTTGTTAATTTCCTCTTCCACTTTGTACTTGTGGATGCTGGGGAGCCTTGCTCCCCAGCCACAGTTCTGAGATCAGCGGTTCCTCTGGGGAGGCGCCCGCCCCTGCTCTGGAAAGGACAAATCTCCTTTTGTCACTTGGACCTTGTCTAGCCTCTTTGTCCCATGATAGAATCAAAGCCACCACAGTTTCTGGGGATGTTGCCTTTCTCTTCTCTGGAGTCCAGAGAAGAGCGGAGAAAGGAATGTGTACAGAACACCTACAGACAGAGTCGTATCTGGCCCGCCATAGAGAAGAGTTAAACAAGAATTTTCTTCACATATCTTACTGAGATCGCTTTATGGCTCTGATCTCAAGGGAAACCAGCAGTTTGCACATTTACTGCTTCCTATCAGCCGACCATCTGCAGGCACCACCTTTCCCAGAGAGCTTATACATAAACTGGTCACTTTATCATTGTAATATAGCTGAAAAATCAAAAACCAGCTGTTATAAAGCTATAAACTGGAGACTTTATTGCATATTGTTTACCATTACTTTAGTATTTGGAGATTTGTAATGCACAGACTTTGGGATCTATCTGTATTGCCAAGGAGGCCAAAGTTTATTTCCCTAATAATATGCAAATGGAGCCTTTATACCAGATAATGAATAATCACTTTAGATTAAAGGCTGAATTTCTTTTAGTGGTACTGGCACTGCAGCTTTTTGCATGCAGTTAATAATTAATTTAAAGAATTACCACTTCAGTGAGCCCTGCTTACATTATTTATTAAGTGTAATTAAAGTATTTATTAGTCAAGTAATAAATGAGGGACAACCCCCAGCACCTTAACAGTGTTGTAGAATAATCGCAGAGTGTGTTTATCTGAACAGCAAGACTGAGTGTGACTCAAGTGTGTCAGGAGATTATTGTGATCATTCAAGGTGTTATCAGTGCACCTCAGGCATGGGTGTGTGTCTGGCATTAAGCCATGGACGTGTGTCTGTCTGGCATGCTCACTTGCTTTTGCAGCCTGGCTCATGCTAGAGGAAACAGTTCGGGTGTTTTTGTTTTTCCTGCCGCGAATTTGGGTTTATTCATTTAGAAGCAAAGCAAGGGGGGTTTCTTGGTTCTAGTTAACATCAGTCTGTCATGTTGTCTGCAGCTCAAAATAGCAGAGCCAATATTGTCATCTTAGAATTTCAGAAAGACTGTAGGAAGCATTAGCCATAATTAAGGTGACTGTGTGATTCACTGTTCGGGGATGAATTTTGAGAATGAAATAGGTCTTTTCTAGTCATTATGTGTAAACTAGGAAGCCTCCAAGTCAGCCAGGTCAACTCTCCAAAAATTAGCATGGCCTTTATTCACCTAGCTAGATCGCTTTTGGCAATAATTGATGTAAAATAGTACGAGAAAGAGAAAGCTAAGAGAAACCGCCTCCACAAGTGACTGCTATCAACACCTATTATTTTAAATAAAACCTAAACCTTTGTCTTCAGTTTCAAAAGACACCAGAAAAACTACCCCATTTAAGCCCCCACAGTTGACAGGCTCCTCCTCTTCCTCCCACCCACCCCCCTCGGTTCATGTCTCTTTGGCTGACTTACAGCAATTTCATTCAGGGATTTATTTTTAACCCTGTTCCAATGAAGTGACAGCAAAAAGAGACACTTTCATTTGAAGTTTTTTTTTTTTTTTTTTTTTTTTTTAGTTTTTCCAACATTCTTACCCTGGTGTCTTGCTAAAAATAGATACCCCGTAGTAAAAAGAATATTTTCCAAATAGATTTATAGTTATAGACAATGTTTTATCTTTCAGTCTGAGGCCACTGACCAAAACCAGCTACTTAACGGGTGAGCGAGCCTGTGAGGTGACATCCACAGAAGCAGATGTAGTGAGCAGGTAGCATCCAGGGGTCGCCCAGGTCAGGTGGGAGTCATGTGAGATTGGGATCAACTGTCAAGTCAGCGTGCAAGGCCTTATGTCCACTCCATCACAGGAGCGCTGCGCTGGCCCTAATGTCATGCTCAAACATTTCTTTCTGTGCTTCTCATCTAGAAGGTTCTTCATCCTGTGCCCTTTTGACCAACAAAGCTAACAGCTGCTAAAGGGTTTCTTAGGCTTACCTGGCAGGGAGGGACACCTCTGCCAATCCCACTTATTCATCCATGTGAGCCCCCGCCGTGCCGCCCCCGCCATGCCCTACCTCCCTTCTGAAGCCGTCCCTATCCACTTGTCATGGCCTCGTATAACCCCTGCCACTAGTTGCCTCTCCACAGCCTAGGGAAAGTGTGCTTCCCAAACACAGTCACCCTACCCTCGGGAAGCAATGGGATCACTGTCATCTTCCTATGAGTCCCCAGAACTGAGAGTGCAGTCGGGGCTCAACAAAGGAAGGGAGAACAAGCCAGACCTCAATCATCTGAGCCTTCTTTCTCCTGTCTGTGTTCACGCTTCACTCACTAGCCAGACTCGCACCCCAAGGGTGCGGTCACTTCTCAGATGAGAATATATTAAAAAAGAAAGATATTCGAATGAATCAAAGGGAAAAGGCCTGACTGATATTTGGCAAAACAAGCCCAAAGATTCAAGCATGTATTAGTAACAGGCAATACTACCTGGGTCAAACTTGTGGGCTTGTAAATTGATTTGTCTTTAGGCCCCTTTCCAGAGCGGTTTCTAGGCGACCGACAGGTGGGCCGTATATCATGTGTGCTGTGGCCTCGCGTTAAGGCAGCCTCCTCCTGACCTCTTAATCAAGCCAAGAGTTGGGGCACAGAGAGTAGATACATGATCACTTATAGCAACACCCACCTGGCACCAGTCCCACAAACCATCTGCCTGTCTCGCTCGGTCAGCCCGTCTGCTAATGCCTCCTCCTCGGATGAGCCATCATCAACGTAGCTCTCCAGCCTTTTTAAAAGGTGGGAAACAAATTGTGTTGCTGGATTGCCCTGCTTGGCTGAAGCTGTGAATCAGAAAGGAGGAAGTCAGTCCCAGACAGTCAGACAGCACCTCGGTGAGGTAGGAGGCATCCAAACTGCTGACCTAACCTCGTTTGCTCTTTGCTATTTTATTTCCCTATAAATTTGATGTGGCCTTGTTAGGAAACATCTTGCCATTACGCATTTTTCCCTTTCAGTTGTGCTTTGGCAGGGAATGGCCCTTTGCTTTAGTTGAACCCAGGGTCAACATTTCTTCTTGACCTTGTCAAAGGGCAATCAGTCGAAAGAGGCTACCACGTGCGAGTTATAGACAGCTGACACATCTGAGAGAGACTGGGGGTAATAGCAATTTGACACATGTGCCCCCCTGACTCGTCACCACTTACCAGAGTCAGTAATAGATCACGGATACAAGGTCGAGACAAGACCCGGATGAACTTGAGGTGGGCCCCTTGCCCATCAGCTGTGTTCTGTTCAATAGCCTATGGGAGATAGCATCATGCTTTCTGAAAAGAGAACACACACTCCCTGTATCTGTAAGATAGCACTTGACAGGCCGTTCATCACCCCATCAACAAGTGAACTACAGCCTAGCTTAGCTTGAGTTTCCACCCAGAAGACCTTGAGATAAAGATTTGAAGACAAGCCATTTAGTCAAGAATTACAGGTAGTGCTAGGGGAGCGGGAGGAAAAACACTAGAGGGAAAAAGACCAGCATTTGAAGCCAGCACCCACTGTGGGTCAGGGAGACTATACCAGTAACCCTAATGGCAAACTCGCGGCTCCGATCCATGTCCCTCTAGAGTTGTCCTAAATGATGATGCTGTGAAACTGGCCTACTGTGTGTGCAAACTGCGCTTGAAGGAAGAGTGCTCCAGGCCTAGGGAAGCAAATACTCACAGTTTTGCATTCGCTGAAGCTCACACAAGTACCCAAGGTTTGGGACCCTGAGAGCACCTGCTACAAAGGGTCTACAGAAAATAAACATGTCGGAAATACACTTTCCTTACTCTCAAGTCTGTTAAGTGAGACCATCCAAAAACAATCCTATGGTTAAACACTAAATACCACCTCGGGGAGAAAAATTATTCAACCTTTCCAAAAAACCTTAGAATTAAATTAGAATTTGGCTCAGCACATAGTTTGGGCCTGTTATTCCAGCTTCTGAAGTCACAATAGGAGGACTGATGCAAATTGTGAGTCCTATACAGGCTTGTGTAGTAGGCTCCTGGACAGCCTGGGCCTCAGAGTAAGACCCTATCTCTAAATAACTAATTAATTAATTGGAATTTGATGACAGGATAGGATTTGAATTGTAGAAAAGAAGAAAAAGGAGAAAAAAAAGAAAAGTTGAATTAATTCTCAAAGTTAGGTATTAAATTCAGATTAACAAATTATTAAATTGAAGACAGTGAATTCTTTTCCCTACTATTGATGTTCACATTCCCTAATCTTAGAAACAGTTTATCTACATCTACAATCATGCTTCCCAGAAACCATCTTCTATCCTATTCCTTTGCATTTTATTTATATTGTCAAAGAAATTTAAATCAAATGGCATCTAAATTTCTTTATCATCTGTAACTTTTTATGATCATGGGTTACCATTCAAGTAACTATGTGCATTGTATTTTGAAAGATCATTTTGCTGATTACATGGACCATGGCCCTATGGATTGTCTGTCCTTCCATTCTGAATGCCACACCTCAGTTAATAGTGAAACTTTAGGACTCACAGCTGCCCCTCTGGGGGTGAGTAAAATCGTCTCCAGTTCAGAATCACAAGACTAGACTGAAGAAGAGAACGTGCACAGGGCCCAAATAAATCAGGCTTCTCGCAGTGCAGCAAAAGTCACTGCCACAATCAGTCCCAGCCAAGACTTGGCACCAGATTATGGTTGGTGCCACCACTGCCTACCCTTGGACTCACTTCTCTTAGGTGAATGGAAGCTCACACCTCCTCCATGGCATGGAGGTTATGGGCTGCTCCCTACCATGACTGCACATCTGTGTGCGCCTCTTGTCCACTCCTCCATAGTATATTCACTCCCTCCCCAAGCTCTAGAGAGCAATGCATTCCCAAACTAGCCCAGCCTGTGTCCCCCTCAAGTTACCCTCTGAAGGACATGTGGCCTTCTCAAAAGGACAGCATGTGATGAAAGTTCACTTTCCACTCAATTAGCCTTGAGAAAGAGGTTTTTTTTTTCCCTTTGTCTCTCCCAAGAGGCTTTTTTTTTTTTTGATGACCTTTTTGAAGCATCTTATTTTCTGGGCAGAAAGCCAAATGATACACTCTCTTTCCAGCTGCAGGGTGGTTGTAGATTTTCAAGGCTAAGGTGAAGTCAGCTTTTGGAATAAATGCAAGGTGGGCAATGGGGTAGCAGAAGCACAAAGAACACTTTATTATTCCAGCAGAGTTGTGCCCAGAGGGACAGGGCACTTGCCGAGGACCTGTGGGACCCAAGAGATGAAGGAACCAGGAGACTTAAGGGCTGCCAGGTACTTCCCCCAATTACGAAGCATGCATGAATACGAATTTCAAAATTCAATTCCACTCTGGGTGAAAGCTTATCCTGCACAGAACCCACAATAGATGAGGAGAGGGGATTTTTGTTTGTTTGTTTTTGTTTTTTGTTTTTTTTTTACATTTCCAGTTTCACTGAGTCTCAGATTCAGCTACCAAATAAGATTCAATTGTACTGAAGACTGGGTCAATAGAATACAATAAATAGCGGTAGTTCTTTTTCAGCCAGTCTGATGGGCGATGCTACCTAAAAGCCCACTATGTAGCCTCCATATAGCATCCTTTGCTTGAGACATGTCCCTGTGGTAGGTTAGAGAGGAACAGCATGGGGGATCTGCAGGGCCAACTTGATGTTTATGAAGAAGGGAAAGGAAAGAACCCACACCATGCCCGTCTCCCCTCTGAGCTGGACGGGTGAAAGCTCAGATGGCAAAGAGAGTTTCCTGAAGTTGACCAGGCTTGCTTTGTTTTATCCTATCTTACTCAACTTCACAAAATATCGGCAGTTCTAGAATTCAGGCCTGCAAAACAATCCAGGGGGTAAAGATGTTTGCAGCCAATGCTGGTAGCTTGGGTTCAATCTCCAGAACCTGCGTGGTAAATGAGAGAACTGACTCTCAATAGTTGTACTCTGACATCCACAAGCCGCTCATAGCTTGTGTGTGCACACACGTGCGCACACGCACACGCGCACACACACACACACACACACAAATAAATAAACAAATAAAATCTTTTAAAATTGAAATGTAGTTCTAGAGTCATAGGTTAGAGAGAGCCATTGGTTCACATGGGATCCAAGAAGTCATGATTTGAAGTTGGGAAGGTTGTGCAACTTACAGAACACAGAAGAGTCATGTGATTATGAGCATAGGCTTGGGAGCTAAACCGCCTAGGGTCTAATTCTGTCTTTGCTACTTACCATCTGCGTGATGTTGACATCACTGTATACCTGTTCTGTTGCCATAAATGGAAATGATGAGCGAAAATACCCTAAGAGAGTAGAAGGAGAAGGGCTCTCCCGGATTCAGATGCCCACCAACAAGAAACCGAGTACACTGTGTATCAAGAATGGGAACCCGAAAATGCTAAGAGGTGGTAGGGACACCTGACAACACAGTAGACCCTGATGAGCAAACAGTAGGGAGAGAAACTGATGCAGCATTGGGATTCTGCTCTAGTCAGGAGAGTACAGGAGAAAGCTTGACTGGGGGCTGAAGGCTTTATCCCCGAAGGAAGACAGATATGTAAGAAATGTCTGCCGGGAAGGCACTGGGGCCTGCTGTTCGCCCCCCCTTGCAGCCCCAACAGCAAGGCAAGCTGAGCAACACAAAGAGCTTTCTGGAAAAGTTGGCCACGATGGGCATCAATGTAAAGGCGTCTCTTAAGTACCAGCTCCTATCATTAGTCTTCATTTGCTGTCATGGGGTCAAGGACCAGCAATTTGTCTTCCATGAAAATGTTCTTCTTGGAACATTAGTAGAGAAAAATTGGCATCAAAGCAAAACTCTGAGTGACCTGGCAGCTTCTGAGGAGGGACCCCATTTTCCAGGGCCTTTCCTTGCAGGCACAGAGAATCCACAGTTCCAAGGCTCTCCACTTCCTAGCTAAAGCATTTTCTTCCTGATCATGTGCTTGAAGCCATGAGCTGGCAAGGCACTGGCTCACACAGGCGCACTTGCTGACCCATCAGCCACTAGCACCTGCATGAGTTTGAGCTGGAGAAAGGCATAGCATATTCCTAATCCAAGAGCACGCTTTATAGAAGAGTGGTTTAACTTGCCACGAGCACATTTGCTAGACTTTCCCTGAGTCCCAGTATCACTCTAAGTTTGGGAAGCAGTGGCAGAGACAGTAGAGGTAGACGTGTTTGCCAACAAAGTCAGGATGAGTCTTCATTGAGACCTTTCTCAGTTCCAGCAAAGAATAAAAACCTTCAAATGTTGGACACCACACGTGTCCCGATGCAGAAAAGGCTGTCCTTTGGGAAACAAATGACAGCGAGGTGTAAGAATGGTTATGGTGCTAAGTTCCCAGGTGGTGTACTGTGTGCAGTCATCAGTTCTAGATCAAGGCTGGGATTTAGAGATCCCTCAGCTTGTCAGTGCTACATGTCCACTTAGTGATTCCATGCGGTGGTCATCAAACCCAAAGTCTCTCCAGCAATAAGGCCACTGACTCATTTATCACCTCTTTGGGGTACTCTTGCCCAAGCCAACAAGTCTGGTGAACAAACAGGTCCCAAATTAAGGGAGCTATTAATTACTAGGACCTTTTTGAGCCCCTCAATGCCCTGGGAGATTTCTGCTTATTTGACCTTGTTTCCAGTGCTCTGGGGAGCTAGAAAATCCCTGCCTCCCGATGCCCGCCCCTTCCTGTCCACCCTTCAGAATCTTCCACGTTATTCCCTAAGGAAGCAGCTGCAGTGCACAGTAGACCTGCTGTGTCTTCCTTTCTCTGACCTTGAGCACATGACTCTACTGGGTCCTTGGGCCCTCACCTATGCCACTAAGAATGTTGGGACTGATGACATAGGGAGGACAAGACTGTGTCTCTTACCTTCTGCTCTGGGAACCCTGCCACATACTTGGTGACAGGCACCACAGAGAGCATTCACAGGAGCAGGGCCAGGGCAGCCCCTTTCTGCTCCAACACTTAGGAGCTAGATTTGGAATCTAGCAGTGCTCATGTGGTGACTTCTCACAGGTGTGACCTTGATCAAGACTCTGAGCAACACTGCCATTCCTATAAATCTGTAAATGTATAAGAAAGGGATGGCTGACCATCCTGGAGAAAGCTAAACAGGGAGAACTCAGACAAGACCTGGAGGTCTGTACCAGCTGAGGCAGCTTCAGCCTCGCCTGCATCTTATCTTCTTCTGGTCCTTAGTCATTTCCCACCAGGTACCTGAGCCTTTATGCTGTCCCCATGAAAACCCCCACTGCAGATACTCTGTCCAACAATAAAGACTGTACTAAATAAATAAAATACCAATAACATTCCACATACCTTTCTTAAAATGTTTAGTTTATATTTTATTTTATGCGGACAGATGTCATGCCTACATATGCGCCTCTGCATTATATTATATGCATGCCTGGTGCTCACAGAGGCCAGAAGAGGGCATCAGATCCCTTGGGATTGGAGTTATAGACAGCTGTGAGCCTCTTTGCAGGTGCTAGGGATAGAATCTAGGTCCTCTGCAAGAGCTGCAAGTGCTGTCAACTGCTGAGTCGTCTCTCTCGCTCCAATACCACTCTTGTTTCATTCACTTCAGTCCTGTTTCCTAAAACCTGCTTCTTCTCTTCCTATAACTGATGCCTGGAGGTCCCCGTGCCTCTTGACAGCTAAACTGATGAACAGAGGTCAATTTTGGTGTCTAGAGTTTTTATTGTGTTGGGAGAGCCTGCAGGAAGAAAGAATTATTGTCATTACGTCTCACTGGGGACCATTGGACCAGGTAAGGATGAACTCAAATACTAGGTCATCTCCAGGAACATCCTAGGTTGAGTGTAATTGTGCAATTCATTAATGAGAATTGCATTTATCTTTCTTCCTCCCCTGCTAGGAGCCATCCTGAGCCATCCTTGAGTAACATAAGACTAATTGATCTCCTTCTATTAGATCCTCACCTAATTTACAGGCCAAAGCCCTGGGATGTAGCCTTCAAATCTGCTAGGAAGACTCATGTAAAATTTTTTAGATCAAATGTCAAGAATAAATTAGCTTTGGAAATCAGGAGCCCTTTAGCAAAAAGAATGTATGCGTTCAGAGGCACCCTCCTACCAGTATAACCATCAAGACCTATGATATGACATCGGGGTTAGCAGGGGTTTCGAATTCTACTGGACTTAGTCTTCTCCTAAGTGCCTAAAGATCTTCCATTAGCGAGTAATCATTTGGGTTAAGGAGCACTGCTCAGCTTTGGCCCTTTCGGAAAAGATGGGAAAGGAGATTGCGATCCCTCAGCTCTTCATAAGTACTGGGAATTGATACTGGACTGGTTTGCTTCCTGAAGAAGTCTCGGGTGAGATGGGGCTCAGATCCCTGCAGGGGGGAATTAATAAGGGGAGATGGGGAGGGTGGAACACAGAGGGGAGAGTGGAAGGTGTAAGAACAGAACTTCACATTTTCCCAGCTGTCAGTCTTCCAGGAAGAAACCCACCCCTTAGGAGCCCCAGAAAACAAGTTATCATTAGAAGAGTGGCAAACCCCAAGCAAAACAAATCAATGTTTCTGTTTTCATGTCTGCAGAAAACAATTCTTTCTCCCACTTCAGCAATTCCAGACAGAGGGCAAATATTTCCACACTTCTCCATAAATCTGGAGTCAGTTGAGCTATGAGAGAATTTCTTCTTCAACGTCCTCCCCCCATAACAGCCCAGAAAGGGGAAATAAAACCTCAGCACCAAAGGCAGAGACTTTTAGAGCTGGCTGAAGGGCTGAAGCCAAGCCCTGATTTTCATGGGGAGCTCAGGGGCCAGAGTTCCGCATTCCAAGCAGACAAGGGATTTGTATACCACCTTGCAGGCCCATAAATTCCCCAGCTTTAGGGCCCCTTTGCATGGCAGCCAAGAAAGAAGTATATATTGTCCACTAGAGTCTGAAGGCTCCAGGATATACGATTTGAAATGTTGCCAACCCAGAATGTACTTGGGAGACCGTTCTGCCTCAGCAACTGTTCCAGATAATTGAAATGTAGCCTTTTAAGTACTGAGACAATTCTGAAGTTTTAATTATTTAGTAGGAAAGTGTCTCCTCTCCGACGAAGAGTACACTGAAACTGTAGAGCCCGTGAGAGGCCTGCCGTGGGAAAGGCTTTGGCAGCAGGTACACTGGTGTGGGATCCCAGGTTCATCCCTAAAACGTCAACCAGCTAGCAGAGGTTTTATTTTTCTTTCATTTTGTTGTTTTAACATCTTTGCAACTTTAATTTCCTCAAAATTGAAAGCAAAATGAGATCATGGCTCACTGGCATATTTTTGTGAAATATGAATGAAGTTCTCAACAAACTGCTTGTCACCTGCATCCACTCAAGACACTGTGTCTGCTGCTGTCATTGACATCATTATGGTGATCCCTCCCCTCTTAAAACCTGCTGAGCATCCCTTCCTTCTTGTCTCCCTTGCAGAGATGATTTGACAGATGTCTGTTTTTGTAAATGCTCTGCTGTAGCCTGCCTTTGGGGGCTCGGAGAGTATATAGGCAGGACCAACCCCAAACAGAGTCCTATCCGCTGTCAGTCACAGAGCGGCTCTGCAATCCCTGAGCTGCACACAACAAAACCTCACTGCATGCCACCTCAGTTCCTTTACTACCCCTTGTCTGAAATTCCGCATGAGTTGGATAGATGAAGAAGCTGCCAGGCGAGGAGCAGGCAAGAGCCGCGTGACCTAGGATTCTGAAAGTTTCAAGGGGACAGATACCAACACTGCCCCCTGAGGCGATCATGAGCGTCAAAGGTGATGCCGGGGACGTCAATAACACAGTGTCTGGTACAATGGATGCTCAATAAGTGGCAGCTGGTATGACTGACTAAGGGCCACAGAGAAAAGACCAAGGCCCTACCATTACATCTTTACACTTGACCCAGCAGTGGCGGTTTGGTTATAGTCAAGTTTGTAGGATTGTCTATAAATGCCTAATCATCTCTTGGTTTTGCGCACTCCTTTTGCAGTTAAGGTTTTCCCAGTGTTTAGGACGGCAGTACCACAGAGCACGGGGTAAATCAACAGTGGGCTTAGGAAAGTGAGCCACAAAGCTCTGTGGATGTGAAAGTCTCCAAATGATGGACTGTAGGATGTAACCACTGCATGCGCAGAAAATCTGGGCTAACCTGACATGTAATGAGCCCAGCACACACAGGAGGCCCCAGGCAGAGGCTCCTTGATCATAATGAGACACCTGAAGGAAGGACGTTGCAAATTCAGTATTTATGAAAAGATTGTCCATGCTCAGAACACCTGAAAGGGCTCCGGTCAGCACCAAAGGATTATTCTCTTAGTATCTCCAGCTACCAGGATGCTTTGCAATGTTATCTGGCCGATTAAAGGGTGTTTTATTAAATAAATGAGATACCAGAACTCCCACACCTATTAGCTGAGTGATATGGACATAGTATTTACATTCCTGGAAGCCGTCCTCTCCCTTGTTAAAGGATTGAGACTCCACTGTACCCACCACGCAGGGATGCTGGGATATTAGTGCAGTAGGCACGCCAAGAATGTAAACCCCATTCAGTCTTCGCTATAAACTAGCTGGCTGCCTTAGGGTAACTTGGCCCTCTCTAGACTTCAAATATCCCAGCTCCTACATGAAGGGCTTGCAGTAAATAACCACCACGCAACTCTCCATCAGCGCTGAAGTCCCATCTACAGAGAGGGGTGGGGAGAATACCAGAATGTTATGTACTATGGCTCTACTTACAGAATTGAATCACTCGCCATTCTGTAAAGCTGTGGTCAGCTCCATGCCTGGTCCCATACTATCAACTTCTGGAAAAATCTTATAGGCAAATCCCCTATAATATTTCAATTAAGGTAGAAAAATCCATCTTCTAAAAAAATAAAAGTTAAAACTGGGATATATGACAAATGTCAAGGCGGATGTGGGGAGTGTCACGCTGGGTGTAATTTCTGGGTTTTGTTGCTCTTTATTCGCCTCTGGGAAGCGCTGGAAAATCTGAAGGGTCATGTGACTCTGCCCGATGTCAATTCCACTTGCAGAGCAGTCCATCTTCTCTGGAGTGTGTGTGACCTTTGCAGGTTGTCACATCCTGGGCATGGCACCAAGTGATCCTCTGCAGGGGCTGGCATGGAGGAGCAGACCCTGAGCCGCAGGGCGGTGCAAGCAGCAGTTTCCGGGCCCTGTGCCAACCTCCAGATAATTGCCAGCAGCAGGAGAGAGGTGGTTGAGGTTGGCGGAGCCTGTCTCTGACAGATAGATTGCCCCCGCCTCACCGCAGTAGAGGAAGGGTGGGGGCAAGAGACAAAATGTACTCGGGGAAGGGGGGAAGCAGGGAGAGGGCAGCTGGGAACAGCTGAGTGTCAGAGTGAGGGACAAACAAAAACAGACAATGGATGGATAGCTAGGGAGATAGTAGAAAGAGAGGCGCTCACACAGGAACCAGCTCAAGAGAGGAGAAACACAGAATACACAGAAATAAGCAGAGAAGGTGCAGGGATGGGCAAATACCAAAACAAAAGGGAAGGCCACACAAAGTCTGTCATACACCCCACGCACAGACTTGGGGGGTCAGCAAAAAGGCAGAACTTCCACTGTCCACCACAAACAGGGGCACAGGGAAAATCAACAAAAGCCCCCAAATCTTTGGAGCTACACCAAAGGCCACTCAGCCAGCAAAGGCTGCTGCATGGAAACAGCAGATCTGTTAACACTGAGTGATGTTCACACACAGGGCACTCTGTGTTCCAGGTACAGAATTCCGGATAGACGCGCATTTTCAGCTATCTACCTTTAAGGTCTTTGCTGACAGCTACGTCTCATTTTTCTAAGATACAGAGCAAGGCAATAAACAGGCATGGTGGAAGTCCACAACAAGGCCTTCCCTCCTTCTCTTACCTTTCATGGCAGAAAATATCAAGACAGACACCCAAACCAGAGCCTGGCATCTCTCCTTGTTCTCCTTCTTTTCTTTCCTCTGGTCTTTTCTTCTTCCCTTGCTCTCTCTATTCCTCCATCTACCCATTTCTCTAACTTCTTTCCTTAGAGAGCCCTCCTCCAAAACCACCACAAGGCCAAGCTGGAATGCTGAGCCCCCGGGCTTGTCAGCTGGGTGCCCCCATGGTTCAGGAAGCACTTTCTTACAGGTCCAGCTGCTGCAGCAAGGACAAGTGTGGAAGGGAGCTACTGACTGTGGGACCACTGAAAGGCAGCTGGATAAGTGAAGGAACCCTCAAGGGGGAGAATGCGTGGGAGCCATATTGTTGAGGATGAGGTGGAGATTGCTATCAAGTTGTAAATAATAGAGCCTTCCACTGAGTGGGAAATATAAAGAATAATGTCTTCTTGGCTTTCCAAGTGCCTCAGTCATGCTAACAATAGTGACTAACGTTTGTTATTGACTACTTCATGTGCTTGGATCTAAGCATACATAATTTTGTCAGCCATATGCCTGTAAGATCTGTAGTAAGCTTCCTGTCTGAAAGATAAGCCTTGCAGCTGGATCCCCTGTGCCATTCAGTCAGATCAAAGCTGGCTGGTTCACACTGATGTATTCAAGGCTTATTATATGAACTGGACAGCTACTGGGTATGAGACTGTCCTGGATCTGGTTGGCAGGAAGATGCACTAGCAGATGGAAGAGAAAAGGGGTGGATGATAGACAAAGAAGACAGATAAATAGCTATCTACACCTGTGAAGCCTGAGGACCACTAGGAAATGGGTAACGCATGTCCAGGTTTGAGCTTGTACATGAAGGATGGAGACCGCTGAGGTCATGAAGATTCATGTTGAATGAGAAGGACAGAGTAGGAGGGTCTATGTGAGCTGGGAGTTCAAAACACGGGTCTGCGGGGTGCAGAGAATATGAGTTCCACAGTGGACAGAACTGCCATACCCATCGATGTAGAAATAAACTTCATGAGCTTTTCTCATCTCCTGGTACGCATCAGAAGGCTATCGTCCCTCCTCCTTTTCCTCTTCCTCCCTCCCTCTCCCTCCCCCCCCCCTACAGAGTGTCTGTTTATGGAGTTTGTTTATTCTATGAGGTTTAAGCGATACTAAGGATTAAACTCAGTGTCTCAAATGCCAGGCACACATTCTCCCACACTGAGCCACATCCTTGCCCTTTATTTTATTTTATTTTATTTTATTTTATTCTTTTACTCTGAGATAGTTGACCAGGCGTTCCTCGGATGTACTGTTTTCCTGCCTGTCTCCCAAGGAGCATGAGGTAGTTACAGGTGTGCGCCATCACATCCGCCTGGGAGGCTCTTCGAACAAGCAGAATTGTGAGAGAGCCTAAGCAAGACAAGGAGGTTGAGGTTGGACCAAAGAAAGAAACTCGAGGTTCAGTGCGCAAAGACCGGAAGTCTGAGTAGGAAAAGGTGGCCCCGTTCCTTGCGTAGCTCTGTAAGGGAACGAACGTCCACAGTCACTGATTCTTCCACTTAGCAAGTATTTATCATGTGTCCATCGTGTCCCTGGCCTCAGCTAGACAGAGGCCCTCCTCAGTGCAGAGATAGTGCCCTTGCAGAACTCAGACTCACGTAGAGACACACTCATTTTCTGCCTCACCTAGGGATGGTGAGACAAGAGTCCATGTATACAGAATTTTCAGGGTTCATAGCAGGCAGGAATCAACCTCGGAGGTAGTCACTGTGCAGCTGTATAGACGCCTGACCTTGAGCTATTAGGAGACAATGCAAGGCATCTGGGACTTAGGATGGGAAAGGTCACTGCCAAGAAGGAATTCTGTTAGTCGGGCCTGTCTTGATTGCAATTAGCAAAGCAGACTGGCTTACGCATTAAAAGGCAATTTAAGGCATTGTGGTCTCCTTAACCAAGGGCCAGTAACTACAGCTGGAGGGCTTGATGCTTCTCATCCTTCAAACTAGCCATGATTGAGAATTCAGCTGCAGTCCCTACAGCCTCGTATCATGACATCTGGCTTCCTCTGACTGGTTCCATTTGAAGCTATGAAGGAAGAACTGAAGCTTAGCTACATGCTTGCCTGTTGGGTCACTGAGGATCCAGAGAAGAGAGTTCTATGCTAGACTAGGTGACCTATGCCCTGGTCCCTTTCTGTTAATGGAAAAGCAGGGGGAGGGATAAATAGTAGAAATCTACAATCCAGACTGAGACAACTGAAAAGTCACTTCATCTAAGCAACTACTGTTTTGAGGGCATCTTCCAAAGGTTGCTGTTATTCTGAGTGGGGTAGACATGTTACTTTCTGCCCCACCACCCCCCGCACACAAATTACAAAGTGATATCATTGCACAATTTAGAGAAAGAGAAGACCTTCTGGGAAGAGCTCCTCCCATGGGAGAGGAGAAGTAGACCCTTCTGGAGACACCGTATGAAGTGTGAGGGGGTAGAGCCAGTTATCACAAAACCAGGTATCAGTGAGTTCCAGGACTTGCCAGAGCTGTACCAATAGAGCCTCTGCCTGGCTTCGCAAAGCATCAAGACAGGGATGTCACCTCCTTTGCCACCAACCTCCACCTCCCACTCCCAGCAGGATGGGGGCTATCGGGAGCAGTGCCTTCAGTTGGAGGCTCTTCATTAGCAGAGAAGGGCAGCCCTGCAGGAAACCAGCACCGAGGAACAAGAACAATTTGAAAGGATGCAGGAGGCATCAAGCCAGAATGGTTCTCCAGGGGGTGGCAGGGCTAAGTGGAAACGCAGGCAAAAGGAACCGAGGGGGGGGGGAATGAATGGGACCATCCCTCAGCACAGAAAACGGACGCTCACCATCGGGGAAGAAGGTGATCTTTTCACCAGGAAGGAGAAATCAAAGCAAAATGAAGAGAAATTTGAGCAAAAAAAAAAAATCAATGCTTTGAAAACATATATATATTCATGGTTTAGAGAGAAGTTCTGGAAACTTTGAAATGGTCACAGTTTGCTCTGCTATAAGGAATATTGTACTAGAAGAAGAAGCGAGACGGGGAAGCCTGGCCTTGCACGTGCCTATGGCACGCTGTGTGGTCTTAGATTCTGGACTCTATTTCCCCATTTGTAAAATGACTTGAGAATCTCCACGTTATATGTAGCACAGTATCATGTAAGAATCTGCTGAGATGGTGGAAGGGAAGAGACTTGAAAACAGTAAGCTGCAAGTATGTGTTTAATTAGGGTAGGCAGATGATTAGAAAATGACAATTAGAAAGTGGGTCACTCTAACGAAGTAAAGAAGGGGGCGGGAAGGGAGGCTGTGTAAGGCTTAGGATTCAGGCAAACTGGCATCCTGCTAAATGCCAAGGACCAAAGCAATTATCTGTTTTTAAAAGGCATGCATGATTGGTGAGGAGCTACTGCATTCTCAGTCCCTTGCACGATGTCCAGGATGATGTAGAAAGGGCATGGGATAAAAACCTCAAAGCCCCCTGTTGGTCTAGTGAAATGAAACATGTACAAAATAGTACAACACTCTCTATGAATTAAAAGGGAAATGCAAGTTGAGGGATCAATGATATCAGCGGAGCTCAGAGGAACAGCTGAGCACAGGTGGACTTTCTCCTACCACGTTTCTACAGGTGGGTAGGGGAAACAGGGAAAGAAGAGGAAACCCATTAAGGTAGAGGTCAGAAAAACCATATGGCTGGTATGTGTGCCTCGTATGCTTGGAGGGAGATCAGTGTGGGTGAAATATTGTAAGACAGAAGTAACAATCATTTTTAGAAATGTCCAGGCTACAAAAATCCTTTATGTTAAGTGAATGAATGGATTTCAAAGGAAAAGGATGCCTTTGGGGGAACTTGAAATAAAGGAGCTGGGCCAACACATAAACAGACACAGGGATGAGGACAGACTCTTGGACAGCCAGGGAAGGTAACACAATCACAAAATACTTAGAGAAAAGGAACTCCGAGGTGTAGGAAGGTGGTGGCAGAGGAAATAAAAAAATAATGGAATTTATATATGAGTTTATAGATATAGAGCTAAATGTTTTTCAGTTTTAATTCTCCCTTGTATTTTTCTTTATTTGGGTAGTGGATAAATGCATAAATTTAATACAAAACTTCACATCTTCCATTTGGTAAGTCAATTCTAACTATAAATAGTCCATTAAGTTGTATAGTCTTTGGGTCAGGTTAAGTTTGATGTGTGATCATTTTATTTATTTCTAATACACTCTATAATAAAGTAAAAATATAATGGAGGGCCAGCAAGGTGGATGAATGTGTGAAAGCACTTGGCCTGGCAACCTGAATTCCATCCCTGGAACCCATGTAAAAGTAGAAAAAAAGAATCAACTGCACAAGTTTCCTTTGACCTCCACACATGTACTGTGGCATGCATGCCTTCACACACGTCATGTACACACAGAATAACAATGGCCTTTTTCTTTATTTTAAGAAAGACAATGGGGAAGTGTTGGCAGTTGACTTCATCCTAAACAACTGTAGTTGCAATGCTGTGTCTGCTAATTGTTTCCTGTGCCTGGTGGGATTAGAGAGAAGGCTTCCGAGAGAAAGTGCTATGAAGTCTCAAAGGTTATGTTTACCTTTTGCCAGGGGCATTAAAAAGCATTCAGAGAAAGGAAGCGTCATGGGCACAGAGGAATGGAAGACAGAGCCCCTGGTCTGAAGGGCATCTCTGAGCTATAAAGAGAGATAGAAGGTTGGAAAGCTGGGCAGGCCCAGATGGTTTAGATTCATGAACTTACACAGCAGGTGTGTGGGACAAAAGGATGAAGAGGAGAGGAAGGACTGCCGGATTTTCTGATAGACGTTCGTACAAATGCCGGGACTTGAAAACTAGAGGTAGTCCTCTAGCGAAGCTCAAAAGCATCCTTTAGTTTCTCTAAAGCATCTCATCTTCATACATCTGTTCTTTCTGCTTGGATGCACTGCCCCTTAGCATAATGAACTTTGTGGGCATGTTTTTGGTGCACAAACAGCCATGATGCTGGGACTGTGTCTGTAGGTCACCATGGAGTGTCCCACCCTGAATTCAGCTGTGTCTCCTCTGGCTGCTTTCTGCCTTCTCTCCCCTCACACCTGAATTTTGTTATCGTGTTTAAAACAATGTTGCAGTTCGCTAATATTTCCATGGTTTCTCCTAACCATTATCTCTACAACTGCTTGCCTTTATTCAGCATTGAATTCATTCATTAAGATCTCACTCAGCATCTTTCAATAGGGTTTCCAGGTTCTACCAGAGGCTGAAGTTTGACCTCTAACATGTTTAAGACAAGGTTCAGGCAGCTGCATTGTCCTGAGTCTTGGTGTTTGGGCTGTACTAGTACTTGAGCAACAGTTGGAACACAGATCATCTTTGTTCTTGTTTAATTCTCAATGATGAGATCTTGTAAGCATCATATGACTGGGGAGTTATGATGCCAGGCCATTTCTGCACAGTTTACTTTACTCTGTATTGAAATTGGTCATTTGGATAGCAAACACTTTTGTCTTCAGGGTTGGTATGTCTACATAACTCTTCCCCGACACAGCCTGTGTTTCGCTGCCTGTTATCCTTTGTTTTGTGCGGTGTGCAGATTTCAGTATTTTATTCTAGAGATTTTTTGTTATCATATTCTGCTAGACTATTTTCTGTTCAGTATTTGCTTCACTCTCCTTGGCAAGCCCTGTGTTGATGCACCTGCACAACTCTGTTGGATCCACTTCATCTTCTATACCATCGTCCACTCCTCATCCTTTAAATCACGTGCCATGTCACCTTATGTTCTTATGCCTGTTTAGGGTTTTGTCACCTAAAATGGGTCTCTAATTTGGAGATGAATTTGCTTTTCTTTTACTTCCTGCCTGAGCTCCCTCACTCTGCTTGTGTGTGTTCTCTCTCTCTCCTCCTCTCTCTTTCTCCCTCTTTTTCTCTCTCTCTTTCTCTCTGTGTCTCTCTCCCGCTCTCACTCTCTCATAGCTTATTTTTGTTTCTAAGTTGTTTTGACACTTCTTCCCAGATTTCTTATTTTGTTTAAACTATTTTCTTCACTGAAGTTTGTGCTAATATCTGTTTGTTGACTCCATGGTAATTTGCCTGGTATACATGGTTTCCTTTTGCATGACTGCAACATCATTTGGTGTGTTCTTCATCTCTTTTTTCTCTGATTATCAATTATATTATAATATCTTTGTAATATAATTCTGATAGTCTTTATTCCAGCCAATAGCTGACTGGAACAACTCTCTTTTAACCATCTATTCTGCAGCAGGCTTTTGGGGAGGAAGGGACCCATGATAGTATCCAGCACAGTCTAACCCCTTCACTCTGATGCCGCCTATCACATGTAGGGTTGTGACCATATTCATGTGTGCATTATCTCTTCCCCAAGGAAAGAAGAGATTGGAGGACATAGGCCTGGTTAATATGGATATTTTCTTCTCAGACCCTCTTCTCCAACAAGCCTGCTTAGATGCTGCGTCTACATACCATCTTGTTTATTCGAACTCCTGCATCCCCCATCTCTTAACAAAGCCCAACGGCTTTTGCAGACTGCCCATTCACTTTAGATCAATTGTTCCCCAAAAGCCTTTGTTGCTTTTGCCTTCCTCCACAAATGCTGGGCTCTGCCAACTTTGTTTGAGGTCTTTGGCAGATCTTCCAGCATCTACCTGCTGTAGTTGCAAATGTATTGCTTTTGGCAGACCTTCCTCAATAAAGGTGGGCTCTGTGTTTCTGTTTCACATTTTCCTTAGTGTTTTGAAACGAATTCAAAGGAAGCAGACGGGGCTATCTGAACACAGCTGTCTTGAGGGTAGACCCCCTTTCCACACAGCTGTGCATCCTCTCGCCGTCTAACCCCTGATTCTCTAGCACCTAAGGCTGTATCTGGGAAAGATGTGATGGTCCAGGAACATTTGTTAAACAAAATGAAGATGTACAGAGCCAGGCAAACACTTCTCAGATGTTAGAGCAGAGACAAGAGTGTATTGACTTGTTTTTAAAGAACTTCAACAGAGAAGGCTCCTGGCTCTTTGGGGGATGGGTAATGAGGCATACCTCCCAGGGCCTTCCATAGCTCAGACATTCCCAACCTCCTTTACCCATCTTCATTGTTTCTTCTTAGCATCTGGCTCTCCTTGAGCTGAGTATTGTGTCTGATACTCTAGGATCAGGGAACTCTATAGGTGCACTTTACATACAGGGCTTTTTAAACCCTAATCTGCTATCTAACCTCAGTTTTTATGCATATGCTTTTAATTTATTTCTCCTTGGCTTACTTCTGAAATTGGCAAGGCCCCTTTCCTCTTTATTGTGCATTTTTAGGAAATTAAAGGCAAAACAACTCCTTTGTACCACAATTTCACTAAATAATGATGATAATCATTCACATCACCCACAGCAATACCCCTAAAGTCCAGCGGTGACCAGGACTATGTCCAGATGCAAACACAGAGGAAGGATTATTCAGGAAATGGTATACTACAAAATATGAGGACATAATTTTAGTCCTTGTGAACTCCTTGGGGTCCGTAGATTTAGGAGTAGGAGGGCTGAGTAGGCCTCCATTGGAAAGGACCATCTTTAGCCAATAAGTTACCAGAGTCCGGGCTTCCCTCTGGTTTCCTTTTTCAAAAGAAAGCGTCTTTGACAGGAAGACTCTATACCATCATCTCAATCCCCTGAGAGTACAAAGCGTGTTTCAGCAGCTGGGGCACCTGCATGGGACCAAACTAGACCCCCTTAATGAGAGTGATGATTATGTGGCTTGATCTGGGGGGGTGGCGGGGGGGCTGGCAGTCACACCAGGACCTATCCCACATGTATGAACTGGCTTTTTGGAGCCTATTCCTTATGGTGGAATACCTTGCTCAACCTTGATCCAGGGGCAGGAGGGCTTAGGCTTGCCTCAACTTGGTATCCCAGACCTTGTTGACTCCCCAAGGAAAGCCTTATCCCCTCTGAGGAGTGGATGGGGGTTGGGAAGGGAGGTCAGGGGTGAGAGAAGGGGAGGGAGAGGGAACTGGAGTTGCCTAAAATGAAAAGTAATTTTTTTAATAAAAAAAATGGGGGGGGGGAAGAAGTGTGCCTCAGACTGTTCTCTTGGCTTCCATTACAGGAAAATACTAGGGGCCTGAAAAGGTAGATTTTGGGGCTCTCCTTTCCCATAGGTACTACTCAGGGTATTCAGATATCTAATCCCACACTGCATTCATTGGTCCTTTTAGAAATCCTGCACGGATGATTTTCTTTCTTTTCCTTCTTTGCCTTGAGTCATCTAGAGCCCTTGGGTTACTCGTACACTTCCACCTGCTGAACTAGCGAAAACTGATTACCCACACTGCCTGTGCCTGCCTTCAGTGCGTGTTCACACCTACCCAGAAATCCCCACTAAGATGAGCAGCATCCCAAAAGAGGAAAAGCTAAGGAGATGCCTGCCTTGTCTGCAGGAACGCAGTGATCAGCTGTCTAAGCCGCAGCTGGAGTCACCGCTCCTCCTTCTCCCAGACCATATACTGATGTTATTACCATCATAGTTCAAATCACCGAAGAGCTTGGTCTTACATGCCTGACAACCTATGCCTAACTCACCCTACCTCTGCCTTGGGAACATACCTAGATAATTTCCAGTCACCTTGGTTTACTAGGAACAATTCCAGTTACTGTCTGGTCATCTACTTTTCCTAGAAATGAGTTTTTAAATGACAAATTGCATGGCATATCAAAAAACAAATGTTTACATTTTAAAATGCAACACAAATAAGAATGGCTCTCATTAAAAGCAATGTCCTTTTCTTGCTACTTGTGTTAAAAAAATACCGACTCATCGTAAAACCGAGGCAGGCAGAGAATCAAATCCAAGTCCCCTCACAGCCTGCAGCAGGGAGTTGCTGGGAAGGGAGAACTGGTGCAGCCACAAATGCTAGCTAGGCTCGGAGGGTTGATGAAGCTCGAAGGAAGAATCCACTGCAAAGTTTGTGAGGAAGACGCAGGACTCCAAGTCTGAGTTTGTTTTAATATTCTGAAACAATGGTTTTAGAATAATGCCATCCCCGGGCCAGGGAAAATGGCACATTCTGCATGACTCTCTTGTTTCCTTTTCTATGGCTATAATGTGCCAGTGATCTCCCTCTTTTATTTCATTTATGGCAAGGACTTTGGGTCTTGCATCTGGTTATAATGGTGATCTATGTATGCCATCTACAGTGGACATGGCTAATGATCCTATTTTATTTCTTAATTAAGAATTTGAAAGTATCACAAATTACTGCAATTAACACACATTTTCTTCCTCATTTATTTACTTATTTAGATCCTAAAATTGCACCCTTAGCTTAAACCAACCGCAGGATTTGGAATCTGTTAAAATGTATAGCCTTCATTAAAATATGCATTTGTCCCCAACAATGAGTCATTGCAATTCAGAAATGGTGGTGTTATCTATGTATAGGAAATGCTTCCAAGAAGAATAGCCATTGAATTCAGCCCATCCAGCTTGGTAACATAAAATTTGAATTTATTGACAACCTCTTAGGTGACTGAAATGTGCTGGATATTTTCACAATAGCCTGATGTAGTGTTTGCTTCACACTCAGTGTTCTCTCTCCTCAAAGCTCGTGGAAACTGAGCATTACACACTCAGAACATCAGTGTGCACTAAAGATGAGTGACTTGAAGGCAGTTGAAGTCCTCATCCAACTGACTTCAAAACAATGGTATTCTTAATACTTCTTAGCATCAAAAAACAAGCTTAGCTTTCATTCTTGGGATTTTTATTTACGTTTCTAACTGATTTAAATGGAGACATGGTTTAAAGGAGGATTGGAAATAATCCAAAAATACATTGTGAACTATGCTTCAAATGCTACAATGCTATCCACAACCATCTTCTTTATAATAGGAAGAAAAATTAAAGAGTCAAACTGTGCAACATTGAAACCTTGAGTGAACCATAATACAACTGAAATATTAGACATCCACTAAAAACCATGTGCCTTATATGATACATAAATGCAATACCCAAAAAATAGTAGCTTAAAACAACAAAAATGATAATTCACATTTCAGCAGGTCAGAGAACTGGGCGTCGCTTCCCTAGGTCCTTTGACAAGGACGCCTCACAAAACTGCAGTGCACCACGGTTGTCTCACTGTTGAACAAGGAGAAGATGCACTTCCATTGAGGCTCACTAGAGTGGTTGCTAGCCGGATTGATTTCTTCAATGACTGTGGGTCAGGGGTCTCCGTCAGTTGCTTGCCATGTGAGCATTTCTGTGGGGCAGTTCCTAAAATGGCTTCATTACTACATGCAAACCAGACAGCAAAGGAGGGTGAGCCACACGAAAGAGAATGGTTTTTGTTGCTTCATCTCAACCTCAACGCTTTTGCCCTGTCCTGTTGTTTAGAACTCAGCAAAGCTCATCCCATACTTAAGATTCGACTGGATTGTACCTAGTGATGAGGACAATAGAGAGCAGTAAATATTAAAAGCCATCTGAGAAGCTGTCTGCCAGTTGAAGTATGTTTTTTTTCCAAAAGTTATTTATAGTATCACATTCAATTAGAAAAATAATACTATAAAGCCATGTGTACAGTATGACCCCTTTTTCAAACTAAAGACAATATAATATATCTATGTTTACTTAAAACATGAAACAAATCTAAACATTTCATAAGTTAATGGTACTTTACATATAGATCCTGTTTTTCAATCTCTCTTTTTTCTAAATAAAATTAGTATTCATAATTTTCAAAGGTATTATTAAATAAAAACACATCAATTTAGATGTTCCAATGTTTCTAATCTCTGGTATCTTTTCAGGGCTATTTCATATCACTTGAAGTCATTTAAATAGAAGTTGTCAAGACCACCAAGACCAAGGAAACTGTGAGTACGTGCTAGAACTTGTTGCTGAGGTTATAGCATCTAAAACAACTGTTGTAACTAGTTATAGGATAATGAAAAGTGAAATTTGTTTGTCCCTCTCTGAGATCACTGGGGCTTCATGGGAACTGCAACTGACCTGAAGAGGATGGTCCTGTGAGAGTGTTCTTTCCCTTGAGCCACAATCTTTTCAGCTTGATTCTTGTTGCTTACAGATATGAGCTAGCATGATCCCATCACCATCTCCTCTGCAAAATCCTAAAGGGGGAAGTTCTTTTCATATGGCAAAGATAAGTGAACAGATATGCCACTGCAGAACAAATTGCAAATTTGAAAAAGGAGAGGGATGAGTGAGACAGAGGCTAGCCACTAATAATCTCCATACTTCATCAGATCTTGTGTCTCTCGTCCTAGGAGTCCCTCAGTTGGGAAACTTCTAGCTCAGGTTTGGAAAGACTTCATCAACAATGTCAATGTTGTACTAAGGTCACTTACTGATGAAAATTACTGTATTGCCAAACACAAATGTACTAGTTGGTTGACAGCCACACAAGCCACTCTATACCAATACAGAACACAAAGGTAACTGCTTAGGACAGGCCAATATGAATTGATAGAAGGCAGTGGTTACCAAGGTGTCAGGATGTTAGGCCCAGATATAAAATACTACTGCATCTCTTTCCATGGCTATCACAAGAAATAGATGCTATTACAGATAACTATCAAGATACCAATGTTATACAGTAGTCTGAAAATTTAGACTGCCACAATAATTTTGAATAACCTGTATATTTGGACTTATAAACATACTTCTTTTTCATTATTTTTGGTGCTGGGGAATCTCTTCCAAACTTGTCACCACCAATCTATAAGGGTTGTGTACAGTTTAAATGTATATGAATGACTTCGTTGTACCTTCATGTTTTCATAACACAAAGAAGTGCTAAAGAGTCTCCAGCATTCTCATATGCTTTAGAAGCTTTAAGTCTGAAATGAAATAAGTAACCTGAAATGCTGTAAATTAATTTGGGGGCAGTTTTGTTAGAAGGTAATAATTAGAGAGGGTCATTAGATTTTGTGGCTTTTTCAGAAGTCTGCATAAAATAAAATCTTGGTTTTTGGTAACAAATAAATGGCAGAATAGATTAAAATTTACCTATTATAGTATTTTTAAGAAGACTGAAAAAAAGAACAAAAGATAAAGAAAGGGATTTCAAAATCATACCATGGCTGATCAGCACAGAAGATGACCGCCACTATCACTGTGCTGTTGCCATTATTATTTTGTGGCTAACTCAGACCAGCTAATGAAGTGGCAACTGTAGTGATTACCTCTACTGGGAAACTGATAGAGCCAAGTGAAGCTCTATATCACCTTTTATAGTGCCCTGCTTTTCATGACAAAATTCAGGCTAGGGATACTTTTTAGTGATGCTGTAAATGGTGGCTGAGGGCTGGCAAGATGGCTCAGTTGGTAAAATATCTTGCAAAAGTCTGGTGACCTAAATCTGATATGCCCAAATCCACAGTGGAAAAAAACAATTGACTCCTGAATGCTTTCCTCTAACCTCTGATCTCTGTACATATACCATAGCATGTCCTTACACACACAGAGAGAGACACAGACACACACACACACACACACACAAGCAAATAATAATAATAAAATATCTTAAGTGATGTCTCACTTCATTTTCTCTGCAGTCAGGACATAATATATTCAGTCTCACCTCTAGTCTTGGTATCTTTATCTTTTAATGAATTAGTCTCAGAGTTAAATTTTTAAAAATTGTAATTATGAGTCCCTTAATAAAAAACTTAAAAGACAAAATCCATTAGTCACTATGCTTGGAATTACAAACTGATTACCAGCTGATGAGAACTTTTCTCATGGCTATGAGGCATTGAACAAATAGGAAATTTATAAACCAACTCAAAGACAGGTGAGTAGAGCCAGATAAGAATGCTTCCCACACTTGAGCTAACATGGTTGTTCATTGCTTTCTCTGTCATCTCAGTTTCCCTCCCTCAGTAGCTATAGAAATAAGTAAATATTACAAAGTAGGGAGCCCAGCCTGTTAAGATCATATGATGTCAACCTATAAGGAGCTTCACAACACATGGCCCAAAACGTCTGTTTTATAAATGAGAAAACGAAGGCACAAGTAGGTGAGGGCCATGTCTAAGGTCATAAAACAGAACAAGTATTAAGTTGATTTGTGAAGAGCCACACTAGTCTCCTATTGCTGATGTAGCGAGTTACCACAAACTTAGAGATTTAAAGCAGCCTTACAGTGTTGTAGGTCAGAGGGCTGATACAGATCTCACCACCTAAAAACAAAATACTTTCATGACTGGTTCCATTTCAGAAACTGAGAAGAATCCACTTACTTTCCCTTTCCAGCTCCTAGGGACTGCCTGTGTTCCTTAGCTTGTGACTTCTTCCACCATGCCTAAATTTGATAATGTTGCATTTCTCCTGACAATTTTCTAGCCATATTTCCAACTACAGCTGGAAGCAGTTTTCTGCTTTTAAGGCCTCAAACAACTAGACTTGATCTAATGTTTTAATGTTTTTGACACCTTAAAGTACCACATGCATGGGTTGATGGGGATACAGACATCCACACATCTTCGAGTTGGGGCAGGCACTGTTTTGTCTGCCACAGGCAGAAAAGAGAAAACATGATAAGTCAATATTGTGTTGGCTGAAAAAAAAATACTTGTGGACACCTGTCACAGGTGTCCTGGATTCAGTCTCCAAGATAAAAGCTTCTATGTTAGAGATGAGCTCTCACAACCAGCTTTTGTGGGGGATGGGAAGGGAAGGAAGCAAGAAAACTCAGAAGGAGAAGGGGTGTGTCACAAAGCCTCCGCTCATCCCATAGAGAACTCTGAAATTAGAACTGTCAAGAATGGCTCGGCCTTTGAGCTCTTCTCCCTTTGGTTGCTCTGACTACATCAAGCAGTCACAAGGTGTGAAAAGAAGAAAATGAGTTGGCGATGGTCTATTTGGAATGAAACAGTTGTAAAAAAGCACAATGGTCCTAGAAGTGGAGCTTAGGAGTCAACAGGGAATGAACCCAGTATTTCATCTATATTTTAAGGTTAGACAAGACAGGGTTTAGAAGAAGAGTAGAATTTTATTAATACTGCATGAAAACTCAAGCAAAACAGGGCAAGGACAACACAGGGATAGAAGAAGATCAATGGTGTTGGCTCCATTATTAAAAACACAGATGATGAATTACCGGACTAAGATCCAAAGCTAAATCAGAAATCCAGGGCTCTATCTAAACTGCAACAGAGAAGTGGCTATTGGCAGAGTCAGGGTAGGCAGTTGTGATGGGAACTTAGGGACCCAACAACTTCTCTAATGAGTTGAAAGCAGGGTCAGCCAAGGAAGTGGGTGGAGCACTGATGAGAAATCCTGTTTCAATAGAACTAAAGGCAAGAGCTTAATTACCAAAGAAAGGACATTTTGTATTATTAATAGATTAAGGAGCTGGCTATGGTGTTGTATCATCTGGCCCATGAATGTCATTTGGCCCAAGTCCAAGGCTTATCCTGGCACAGGAGTGAGAGATGCAAGGGTCAGAAAGATGTGTGGCAGAGCCATATGCTCACTCCAGGGGAGGTACTCGCACATTATCTCAGGGTTGACCTCAGCGCTCAATTTAACTGAATAGAGGCTGCACTCAGCTAGGCAGGACAAAGGCTGGTTTGTTTCCAGCCTCGCACCCACAGGGTTGTCACTCCCTCAGGTCAGCGCTGAGCCCAGCATCTGCACACAGGTAGCTCTGTTTGTTTGTCCAAACTTTATAGAGCACTCACTCACCTCCACTTTCCCACATGTCAGGAAATGATATTTATCAAAGAAACTTCCAGAAGCTAGACAGCTCAGTGGAGAAAAGTGCTTACCTCTCAAGCCTGATGACCCAATTCAGAACCCACAGCAAGCCAGGTGTGCACCTGTAGTTCCAGTGGGCAGGAGAGGCACCCAGAAGTGGGCAGACGCTAGACTGCAGTACACTGTGAAGTGGAAGAGACAAGAGAGACCTTGCCTAAAAGGAAAGTGGAAAGTGAGAACTGGTTTCTGAAAGTTGTTCTAGAACTTCTACATGTGCCATGGCACATATGTGCCCACATTTACATTCATATACACATCACACAACGGGGGGGAGAGGGAGAGAGCATATGAACATAAAAACAGAGACAAAGAAAAAAAGGAACATCCAGCCAAGTACTGTAGCTATGTGTATGCCAACAATCCTAACACTCAAGAGCCCAGGGATAGGAGGATTATTAGTTCAAGGTCAACCTGATCTACAAAGTGAAATGCTATCTCAATATTGTTATTATTATGTTGTTGTTGTTGTTGTTGTTTTGTTGTTGTTGTTGTTTTAACGAGAGAGTTCCTACACCTTCTCAAAGAATGTATAGACATTACACTGGGTGAGCCATGCTTGGTAACAAAATGAGTTAGCATCCCCTGCATGCTTTGAATCAGGGGACGCTAGTGAAACAGGGCATTCACACATGCAAATGTCAGCAAAACCACTTGTGGCACCTGTGATTCTTGTAAGGCCACACATTTTACCAAGTACATCTACTTACATTTTCTTTGGAACTTCATGGCACTGAGGGGTGGGAGCAGGTATCATGTTCTATGTTCAGATGAAGAAATTAAGACTCTCAAATATGAGCTCCTGGTGCCATAAAGAGAGAGTCTGACCAGGCCCCCAGGCCCTGGGAATGTAAGCTGCCTCTAGCCCACTATTACAATAAAGCCCACAGAGAAAAGAGCTTTGCATAGCAGTGCTGGCAATTTGGGAGAAGAAACATTGGGAAGAGTAGAGAAAACTGAGGAGGAGATGGTCTGAACTGTACAAAGAATAGAGAAAGCTGAGGAGGAGATGGTCTGAACTGTACAAAGAGTAGAGAAAACTGAGGAGGAGATGGTCTCAACTGTATGTTTGTTGCAGATCACACTGAGATTGCTGTGCTTAACCCTTTCCTAAGTCTGACCTGCTGTTTTGAGCTCTCAGAAGCACTCTCACACCGTTATCTTACTTGATCAGCTCAGCAACCTTGCCAGGCAGGTATAGGGCAGTTAAGAAAATGAAACCCAAAGCAGTCATATGATTCACCCAAGAACAGATAGGCATTTGATGGCAGAGTCATGACCAGGGCCTAAACTTTGAGGGCAGCTGAATTTGGAATGGATGGGGCAGCAGAGAATTCTCCAGGCTGGCAGGAAGGAGCGGTTTATTAAAAGAGTATGCAACATTAATATGAAAGTTTAAAGAATCAAAAACAGTCAAAAATTTGATAGAGCCTACAAGGAAGAAGGACTCAGCTCACAGGCATCGAAACAATGACATAAGAGTATAATAGAGGTGTGGGGTTATAGAATCCACTGGAAAGAACTAGAAGGTTCAGGAAGAAAATGGTGAATGTATGTTTGCAAATTTGGCACAATGGTGGGGTGATTGCAAATAAATGGGAATGGTAGGGGGCATTTGATCCACAGTGTCCAAAAAAAAACCCAGCTTTTTATATTGGAAAGTGATGATCAGAATTCCATTCTCCAGCAAAAATGTAAATACTGTAAATAAGTTCCAGGTGAAAACTAGGATTTTTTTTAAGTTTTAGAATATTATAATAAAATTCAACACAGTATTTTTATACTAGGTCATCAGGGAAGAATTTTTTAATATTCAGAACAAGCACAAAAGGAAATGACAGATTGGATGGTGACAAAATTTGAGTATTCTTCAGAGCCCAAGATAGCATGAGCAACACTAAAGGAGAGGTGGTGGATTTGGAGGAGCTGGCAGGTACATGAAAAGGTGCCCTGCTCTATTATTTATTGGTGAAATGTCAATTAAAGCAAATTGATGACTTTTTACACCCATCTCATTTTCAAAAATCCAAAGGTTTGATGATGCCAAGACGTTACCATCACCCAGAATAGACTTCAAATTATTTCCAGTATCTCCTAGGAGTGAAGAGATGCATGCCCTAACACAACTAAATTTACGCCACAATATCTACCCTAGATATTGCTATATATCTCTAAAATATTTATTATGTTTATTGTGACATATTTGTAATATCAAAAGTGGAGTCTACCTAAATGTTCATTAACAGGGAAATGAAAAAACAGTGGGTACCACAGAAGTGAGCATTAATGAGTTGTATGCATATATTTGGAAAAATGGTCTTTGAAAATTTATACTGAGTTTAAAAAATTAAACAATATGGTGATGGAGAGGGGCAGGCCAATGATAGAGACCTTGCCTAACATACGTAAAATTCTAGATTTCATCTTCATCACTGAAAAACATAAACAGATATATAAATAGATAGATTATAAATGAATAAACAAAGGTATATAGATAAAAATAATATACCATTTGCATTGGTATGTAAAACATGAAACAATGTCACTGAGTAAGTTTCAGACACGCACAGTGAAAGCATAAAAACACAGAATAATGTAAACAAGTTCAGGAGAATGTTTTTCAGAAACGAAGTAAAATAGACTCATGGAGAATAAGAAAGGAATTCAACTATATGTGTAGCATTTTATTTGTTTAATTAAGAAGTAAAACAAATTCAGCAACATTGTGTGTTTAATATAGTGAATGATTCAGGAAAGGGGGATGGGAAAGGGAAAGTTAGTAACCACCAGCCTCTTTTCCCTGGGGGGAGTGAGAAGGCAACAAAGACCCTGCCAGGCAATAGGACTGGAAATTATTTAAGGCTTTGGATTTACAGTGATTTGAATGCAAAACACATTCAGTGGGAAAACATACCTTGAGTTTTGCTCTTTTCCTGGACTGGTAACATGCTGTGTGGTGCTCTCCTACAGTACTAGGAACACCCAGTTGGCACAACTCTCTCCAGCAGAAACAACCGTGACATACTGCGTTACTGAGCTACTATGTTCAGTAGGTTAGATGCGTTAACCACATCTTCATCTTCCAATACTTTCAGCTTATCACAATGCCGCTCCATCATTCATGAAGGAGCATTTATACTGAAAAAAAAATGAACTGAACTAAAATCGTGGATCGATATCCCTGGAGACACAGTGTGTTGGGAGAGGGGGGCCAGCAGGATGTCTATATGAGCTTTAATTCCATCTAGGGCACTGTGTTATGATTTGACCTGGTTCCACTCACTGGAGTGTAGACTGGAGATGACAGTGGCAATCCCACTACTCTGGTGTTAATATCAAATGAAATAATAAATGTGAGAAGACTTCGCAGCTCAGCAAGACTAGGGACCTGCCATTTCTCATTCTCTTCTCTGTCCCTTTCCAAGTACACTGACTGAGCACTGCGTATCCAATAGAGTAAGGCCGTGCTCACAAGAGTCCCACCGTGCCCAGTGACAGAGCATTCCTACCAAATAACTCCAGACTCAAATTAGACTCCAGTGAGTTCATCATGGATAATGTAATTATAAGAAGCAGCAAATAAATTGCTAGTACTTGGCTTCCAGTTTTCTAAGAGCAGGCAGGGAGAGAAAGAACACAGCAAGTGAGAAAGATTATCCTCTATGGAAACAACCACCCCCACCCCAGCCACTGGCCTATATTCCAATTGACCCCAAGGAGCACTAGTATGTCTCTGGTGTGCTAGAGCGCTACAAAATGCTTCATATCCTGAAGCCCCGGCTTTGCTCTGATACAGGAGTGTCTGTGGTCTCCAGCCAATGTGTCCTGAAAAGGAAAGAACATGGAGACTGGAGCCATTGTGCTTTCCTTTCCTCCCGTTTCGTTTGTGCAGGTGTGCCATATGTGTGTGCATGTTTCTGTGTGTACATGTGTATTGTGGGTGCACATGCATGTGGAGGACAGAAGTCAACCTGCGTGTCATTCCTCTGGTGCCATCCACCTTGCCTGCACTGACCCGGAGCTTGCTGAAGAGGTTAGCTTGCCTGGCCAGTGAACCCTAGTGAACCTCAGCTCTATGGCTGTAAGCACACCCACTCACAGCCAGCTTTTCAAGTGGACACTGGGCAACAAATGTGTATGCTCATGAAAGTACACTCTTTACCGACTGAGTGGTCTCTCCAGCCCCACCGAGCATTCTCTGTTCCCAGACCCTTCTACGACTGACTGAGGTACCAAGTGGTAGGAGTACAAGACAGAACCAAAGAGCCCAGCAGGAAGATTAGGGCGGAGCCACTCAGCCTTTTCTATAGGTTCTATCTTGTTGCTGTGAGAAGAATCTGCTGCTTTATGATGATGAGCAAAGGAGAGCAGAGGAGAGGAAAGGGTAGGCAAGGGGACAAGAGGGGAGGAGAGGGAAAGAGAGGAAAGGGGAGGAGAGGGAGGGAGAGTAGAGAAGGGGAGCCCCAAGGCCACTCTGTGACCCACCTGTGCTCCGGATTAAACACATTATCAATTTGAAGCTAGGGTGTGTGTAAAGCAGGAAACAGATGGCATTTGTCTTTCTGTTATTTCACTCAGTATGATTCTTTTTCTAGTTCTATCTATTTACCTGCAAATTTCATTGTTCCATTTCTTTTTACAACTGAAAAATGTTCAATGGTGTATACATACCAGATGATTCTTTGGGGGGTACCTTCCCCCTTTCATTCTGGGGTTTTTGACGGGCTTGAGCTTATACAGGCCTTGTGTATGCATCATGACATCTGTTAGTTCATATAAGCATCAGTTCTGTTGTGTCTAAAGACACTGCTTCTCTGCAGTCACCCACCACCACCTCGGGCTCATACTGTCTTCCTGCCTCCTCTTCTACATTGATCCCTGAGCTGTGAGCAAAGGGATCATCCCACTTCCAGTTGAGTGCCTCAAAGCCCCTTACTCTCTACACATTGTCCAGTTTGTGGGTTTCTATGCTAATCACCATTTACAAAAAAAATACAAAAAAAAACTTCTCTGATGAGGGTTGAGCCATATGCTAATCTGCAAATTGCACATTTTTCTCTTCCATTCATCTTTCAATGGACGTCTGGGTCCGTTCCATTCCCTAGCTATTGTGAATAGAGTGGCCAAAAGCATGGATGTAAAAGGCCCTCTGCAGCAAGGTAACATCCTTTGGGTACATGCCCTGGAGTGGCAGAGATGGTTCATGTGGTGGGTCCATTTTCAGCTTCTTGAGAAACCTCCAGACTGAGTTCCAAAGTGGCTACATTGTATCACAGTCCCATGGACAGTGTAGAAGGGTTCCCCTTTCACACAAACAACTGTGTCAGCCTTTGTTGACATTTGTATTCCTGATGAGCACTATTTTGATGGGGTAAGATGGAATCTTGAAGTAGTTCTAATCTGCATTCCCCTGACGGCTGAAGACGTTGAACACATTTTAAAATGTTTCCCTAGCCACTTGTTATTTCTTCTTTAGAAATTTTTCCTCACAGACATAGAGAAAACAATTCAAATATTTGATATGGAGACACAAAATATTAGTGATAGACAAAACAATTTTGAACCAAAACGATACTGTGGGAGATATCACCAACCATACCTCATTTCACATTGTACTATGGAGCCATAGTAATAAAAATAGCATCGTGCTGGCATAAAAACAGACATTTAGATTAGTGGAGTAGAATTGAGGACCCATATAACAATAGTTACCTGGATTCTTTTATCATGACTCCAAATATACACCTTGGACAAAAGATAACATCTTCAACAAACGGTGCTGGAGTAAATGGTCTCAACATTCAAAAACATTAAAGTAGAATCCAATCTCTCACTCTTTACAAAACATAACCACAAATGAATCAAGGAAGTCAACATAAGAAGGACAAAGTATGGCATGTGCATCAACATATATGCACAAGTAAGGACTTTCCATGGCAGCAGGGAAGCATTAACAGATGCGGGGGGGGGGGTCTCATGAAACTAAAAGTTTCTATACAACAAAGAAAACAGAATCAAATAAACAAGAAGCCCACTGAATGGGAGGAAATCTTTACAAGTCATTTATCCAATAGAAGGTTAAGATCTAGAATATATAAAAGGCTCAAAATGCTAAGCAAAGCCTGGAACTCACTATGTAGACCAGGCTGACTCCAGCCTTGTAGTGATTCTGTTTGCCTTCACACATGCTGGAATTATAAGCATGGCTGCCATAGTCAGCTGGATTTTCAGTAGCGCCTTCAAGGAAGCCTTCATTCTCTGTGGGCTTCCTATTCCCCCATCGTGAACTTCAGTGACAGAGCAGAGACACTGGAGGGCTTCTTAGACAAATTCCTACAATCCTTGAAGGTTTGGATTCAGGAGGTAGAAACAGAACAGAAACATCCCTCTGGGGAAATTGTCCCGTTGCTTCTAATGCAGATGATCTCGGGGGTGAGGGGACCTAAATTCCTGCAAGACAACGTCTGTGGATCTCCTCTTCATACCACAGAGACCAGGAGGGCATCTGGCACACCGTACATGTCAGCTTGAACTCAGCAGTCAGGAGGACCATTTAATGTACCTCGTTCGCCCTGGATGTTCCACAGCTGCACTGTGTGCTGTTGAGAAGGGTCGCCATATCCCCATGCCTCATCCATGGACAGCGCTATCGCAACGGCCACTACAGCAATTCAACTAAAGAGTCCAAGATGATTCTTTAGCATTCTTTAAGCAAAGGCCCGGCTCTGACCTCTGCCATTCTCTCTGTGAGAGACTACGCCACTGCAAGGGACCCCCGCAGGAGAGTTCAGCTAGTCAGCAGAGTGCAGCTCATCATTCGGTTGCTGTGCAGATGAGCTGGCTGAAGTCTGAAGAAAGGCACCGTCACCCCCATCTAGACATTCTCATCAGGGCATTTTCCAAAGCACGGATTCTAAGAAGGACCTGATTTGTTTTGGTTTATTTCAAGAGAATGATGCTTATATTCTTTTCTCTATTTAAATATTTTGGCTGCAAACTCCAGGGAAACTGATTGTAAGAAGATGGCATCACTTTACAGGGCCCATGGAAAAATCCTCCTCAGAGTCCCCATGAATTCGAAGAAGGAAACAAAATTAGAGTTAATTAAGTGTGTAATTACTGTTAAATGTGGCAGGCGTACTTCTTTAGGCCAGGTTGATGGCGCAGGAGAGTGATGTGCTTGTGACTGCTGCTTATGTCTTCAGTAAACTGGGACCTGGTCTTGGTGCTAGGGTTTTACTAGGGAAGTGGCTTTGCAAATTAGGGGCTGGGCTGCAGTGGGTTTCAGAGCAAGCTCTGTCGTATCCCTCCACATTACCTATGTTCGCCACACCGGAGTCAGCCCTGGACTCTGTCCTCCCTCAGACCCATCCTCGGTCAGCACAGCTTCTTTCCCAACGGCGGCGTCCTTAGCAAGCCACATCAATTTAACCCAATGCTGAGCTCTTACTTCGCCTCCCCTCCTTTTCTGACCTTTCTGTTTGGGCCTGCTTGCCATCATAACATACTAGCTGAATGTTGTATGCATCTTCAGACATTCTAGCATCCTCGTCAAGCTTTGGACCCTGTGAACTATAGTTTCAGGCCTAACCTCCACTTCCTAAAAATCTTAAACAAAGTCCTGTGTACTTTTTGTGGGCAACTCCAGCTAAAACTCTAATGCTAAGGGTAGCATAGCCCATTAGTAGTGGGTCCCAGTCCTCCTCACCCAACATGTGCTAATGCATGAAAACACACTCTCCTACAGTCAACGGTCATGAGCGCAGTACGGAGCTGCTTCGGTGCTATGAGCCTTGTGGGTCTAGGCTACTTTTCCTCACTGGAGACCCCTCTCTCTCAACCTCCCACAGTGCTGGGGAACAGATAAAAGACAGCCAGTCTGCAGGATGGAGCTAACTCCCCAAGTGAGTTAGCAGCAGAGTGCCTTCCGGAGACTCCGCTTCCTGTCTGGGTCTCATGGCCATTAGTCCTTAGCTGCCCCCCCCCCCCGTCACATTGTTGCTGTGACATGCACTCACAGGTTGGTCAGGCAGCCTCAGTGGGATGGAAGACAGGAGGAGGAGGTCTTTGCTTTTCTCTCCTGGAATGCTTCCATAGTCCCAGTCGTGGTTACAGTTTCTGGCTGTGGGGAGTTTCTGCTTGTTTGTTTTCTTTTGAAAGATTCTATATAGATTCCAGCGAACTTCCCAGCAAGCAGTACTCTGAGGCAGCTGGGGAAGGGAGGGCCGTTCCTTCCCTGTCATATGTCCTTAAAATAACACAACGGGGAGAGGCAAGTCCTTAGAGTCCCCTTGAGCTACCAACGATAGCATAATGAATTGGCTAATCATAAACGAGTCACTCCTGAGTTCCAAGCGCTATGGTAATGAATTGCCAACGAGCCATTTGCCAGACTGAAGCCATATGGTAAGGGATGGGACCCTGGCACATTGTAGCCATACTTGTGGGTTTGTCTGTGTAATTGTTCCCATCCAGAACCTTCCCAACTCCATGGCTGCTAATTAACGTCCTGTTTAAGCTTCTGTTGTCAAAACTAATCATGTGTTTGTTTGATGCAGCTAAGTCTTATCTGGTTAGTAATGGTGACTATTAAGAAATGAAAATGTGTGTGAATTCACACAAAAATATCTGACTTCCACCCAGTGGGCACCCAAACCTAGCAGCACTGGCCCTGTGCAATTCAATCCAGGAGCTTATTAAACCCAACAAATTATCATTTTCGCCTACAGAAACATAAATGAGGATCTGGTTCATTAATTTTCCCATTGTTCTTCCTTTCTGTGGATATTACTCTAGTTAGATCTGTAGCTGTACTAGGTGGATTTTATTATAACAACAGTGATAATAAAAATAATTAGGAGAAGAAGGAGATTCATTTATCAGAATAAGGTAGTTTTCGAAAGTGTTGTCCTCATTGAGTTGACAAGAAAGTGAGATTTGGGAGGAGTGATTCCTTTCATGGGCCCATTTCCTTCTCCTTCATGTGTAGGTAGGCACCTGAGGGGAACTAGAGAGAGTCTGATGAACACAAACAAATAAACAACGAGCTACATTTTGAAGAAGGGAAAGTGAATAACTTCACTGACTAAATAGCAAAGCAGATGTTAAAGGAGCAACTTTGCGATTGCTGTGGTGAGAAGAAGGATGCGGCTGTGTGTACTGTTCTCTCAGTCCCTCATCACCAAGAGAGATGGAAGGTGTTCCTTTATCCTTCACCCAGCCCCTAACCCACACTCATGCCCTCTGACAGCTGTTTCCACAAGTTCCGACAAAGGCTGCCTGTAATTCACACAAACTGATTTTGCTCTACCAGTGAAGGACATGGGGAAACTGAGGCAAAGAAGTCTACAGAATAGTATGCATTCCCTGGTTCTCTTGTTTCCTATCAAACCCAGTGAGAACAACCACTCTATTCTACAACTTCCTGCTTCCTCCCTGCATCCATGTACCGCACCCCAGAAACAGCCAATGTGTTAATTGTAAGGTCAGGGCAGTGTCTTCCATGGCATCTGGGACATGATATAAGGCAAACAGATTTCCATATGCGGTCCCTTCCAGTAGTCTTCGGCCCCCAAGCACCCACCTTATGTGAGAACTTGGCTTCTTAAGGAGAAGCCGACATTTTAATTGGAAGCATCTGTCGCCTTCACTGTTATTTTTGGCCAGTTTGGGTTTATTTGTATGAGCCTGTGTTTGTGTACAGGCCTGCCTACATGTTTCACAAAGCCTAGCATTGCCTCTCTTCTCGTTTGCTTCTCAAGTAGCTAACTGGAACATGTCACAAAGCCACTTGCCTTCACTCCTGGATCTGACGTAGAGGTCTCCCAAAAGAATCCAGGTGGGGAGGATCAAGGAAAATGGAAAACCACCTTGCTGGGGAAAGTGGTGCTTGGCAGGAAGGGTCTACTTCCTGGTGTTTACTGAAAAGTGTTTCCTAGCTCCTCAGGAGCGGTAGGCTTTACAGGGAACTTCTCCATGTGGCAAGCCCAGAGTGGCTTCTCTGCACTCTGGTCTATACTATAATCTCTGTCCCCAAGTTTCTCATGAGTCTTGCTCCCAAAAGCCCCAAAACCGTGGTCTCTACTTTATCCTCTCAGTAAAACCAATCTTCTCTCCATCTGACCTCAAATCACTGCCCCAGAGGCCTCCTCTTGACCAAAAGTTCTACCCAGCTATTTGGCTGTGTGACTCCAATAGGACCCCTTCTTTAAGAAACGCCCACCTGGAATCTCAGAATACAAACTAATTTGAAATAAGTGTTTACAGTCAACATAAGGACCTCAAGATGAAATCAGCTCAGAGAGGGTGAGTCTTAAATCCATGTAGTAGTGACATAAAAGGTGTGTAAAAAAAAAAGTGAAATCAAAATAGGGAAAGGGCATGTGAAGACACAGGGAGAGGCCAGAGGGAGGCGACCATGAGCCAGCGCATACCAGATGTCACCAGAAACTAGGTGAGACAAGAGTGATTCTTTCTAGAACCTAAAGGATAGCACAGTTTTGGGCTTTAGGCCTCCAGAACTATGAGAAAATAAATGGTAACAAAATACCAAGGATGAAGGTGGGATGGCCTGGCTTTCCCACTGGTCTGTCACAGCTTGAAATGGACACTCGAGTTTCTGGCCTGTGCTTCGAAGGAGGTAGACAGGGCAACATCTGGAAGCACCTGGCAGCAATGGTGTTATCAGAAGAAAAGGAGGTCATCACTACACAAGATAATGGTAACATGACCTAAAACCCCAATTGTCTGATACTGGAAATCAAAGGGATGGAATGACCAATGGCTACAGTGTCAGGGAAGCCACCACGGTGGGACCTAGTCTCTGAGTCCAATGGACTCCAACCCTGTAATGCCTGCTTCTAATACATGAAGTGAGCAGGAGAGGCAAAGAGCAGGGAAATGGGTACACAAAGGTTAGGTAAACGGGTTACCATGAGGAAACAATCTGGGCTGTAGTGGAGAGGCCCTTAGGACTACCTACCATATCTCTGTTGCTCCAGTAATCAGCCTTTTGCCCCAGCACGGAGAGGAATGTTTTGCTCTGTGGAAGAGACTGGGATTCCTCTTCATTGTTACATGCATTAAACACTTACCAAACTCTCAATTGCTGAGCAGTAGCCCAGGCACCAGAGAGTCACGAGACTACAGTTTTTGCCCTCAGTGAACACACAATCTGATGGTGAGGCCAGACCACTGAACAAGTAAGTAACTGTTTAGAGTGGCAGCTATTTTAGTCAGGAAAGCACACAACAGAAGCCATACCTCAGCTTAGGGGATTGCAACACATTCCTAAAAGATACCTCATAGGAATAAAAGTTGACCTGTTGACAAGGACACTGACAGATTCTTTGTACCTCTCCTTCATTTATGAGTAAAATAAGAAAGTAGAAAATGCAAGCGAATGAAAAAGGATCAGTGAGAAAGGGTAAGAAAAATAGTCAGCTAGGAAAATACGGCAGCCTGGAGCCATCTGGCCCAGGGACAAATGTCCCTGCACAAGTTAAGAGCTTTTCAGGAGCACTCCAAATCTGTATTGACAGTTTATAATGCATCAAGTGTGCCAGATTTCCTCAAAGAGAGAAAAGAGTGGAATATTAAAACCCCACTGTCCACACAATCAACAGAGGCACCCCGAATCTCTCAAAGATGCTTACATAGATGCTCTGCTCTTCACTGGAGTCGGCCCCACTTCTCCTATGTTGACTTGTGTTCTTACTATAACCCCCTTTCTGTTGGTGATGCTCATCAACAGTCCTGAGTTGCTCAGAGGCAGGCTCCTCCTCTTCTCTGTGTCTGTCAGTCTGTCATGATGCTCAGGATGATGCTCAGGATGATGCTCATGATGATGCTCATGATGCTCAGGATGATGCTCAGGATGATGCTCAGGATGATGCTCATGATGCTCATGATGCTCAGGATGATGCTCATGATGATGCTCAGGATGATGCTCAGGATGATGCTCATGATGCCTATGATGCCTGGTTTTTTGTGTGTGTTTTTGTTTTTTGTTTGTTTGTTTTTGTTTTTGTTTTTTATAAATGGTCAGAATTTATTGGTTGGGTTCCTCCAGCCTCTAGTATTCCTCACTTGTGAAGACCCCTAAAATCTGCCTAAGGATGGTGGACCAGGAACTCAATAACATATTTTAAAAAGTCTTCTGGTATTGGGGTCCCATGCCTACATAGAAATGTTTGTTCTCAAAAACTTCACCTTCTGGCTGGAGAAATGAGATATAAATAAGTAAAAATAAAAACATCAGAAAATGTTGAGATATTTGAAAGTCATGGGACTTTTGAGTTTATTTCATAATTGACAATACCAACATCCTCCAGATTATTTCTTTTATATTTTTATATTTCCTGAAGCAAATTATTGGGATCAAGAGTCCACATTCTTGACCTCAGGAAGAATGGAGGGTCCAACTCTTATCTGGAGCCACCTCTTGCCAATGGTCTTGCCATCTTTTGGGAAAGTCTAAGAAGAGTTTTTAAAAATGTTGACTCTATATTTCCCTTCACGGGATGCCTTGGCCAGTCCCACCCAATTTATTTGTCCTTGTAATTTCCACTGCATACTTCTTTGTGGACAGGGAAATGAAAAAGAGATGAATCAATACTCTGTCTCTACCTACATTTACATTTCTTAGTCATTTTCCCTTTGACTCCCTGTTCTCTCTGTGTGTCTGTCTCTCTCTCCTTCTCTTCTCTCTTCCCTCTCCCTCTGTCCCTCTCTCTCCTTCTCTCTCTCCTTCTCTTCTCATCTCTATGTTCTTCTTTCTTTCTTCACCCTCCCAAACTTCCCTGTCAATGTTTTTCTCTGTTCCTATCTTTTCCCAGTTTCTGTACCTTTCTATTACCTACACTCATCCACTTATCCCTTTCAGGGAAATCCACTACTTCTGTCACAGTGAACTTTGTTCTGGTTTATTAGTATGAAGGAGATCAAGATTACATGAAGAGATGACATTTATAAGAAAGCTAAGATAAGATCATAATATCTCAAGTTTCATAAGGGACAGAGTAGGAACAGTGAATCTGATAGAATGGAAAAGGTGAAACAAGTCCCATGGTGACAGCAATTTCTCACGCCAGTGGGGACTTGGTTACAACCCAATGGGCCTCCCACTGCTTCCCATGGACTGTTCTAGAAGGTGCTGAAGAGCTGAGGCTTTCTGCAAGCCCCACCACTGTGAACCCCTGTGGCAGAAGTGTCTGACCTGGACTTAAACCCTGAGGGTTTTAGGAGCTGGGCCCTCGCTGCATAGAGGAAAGAGTGATGCTTTGTCAATGCTCTAACTGGAACAAACCTTAGAGAAGATCTGCTCTACCCCTGCTAAACACAGGCAAACTGAAGCATGAAAAGGGTTCCCAAACTCACACAATCACAACCAGTCAGGGGTAGAACTGACTCCAGGGCGTTTCCCCCTCACCTCCTGTCTTGGTTTGCTTTCTATTTATGTGATAAAGACCACAATTTAAAGCAACTTGGGGAGGAAAGGGTTTATTTGACTTACATGTCCTGATCACAGTCCATCATGAAGTGAAGTCAGGGCAGGGACTTAAGGCAGGAACCCAGAGGAGGGACTGAAACAGAGATAATGGAGGGGTGCTGCTTACTAGCTTGCTCTCAATGACTTGCACAACCTGCTTTCTTATGCAACACAGGGCCAGCCATATGCCCGTGGTGGTATTGCCCACATGTGATAGGCCCTCCTATAAATCAGTCATTAATCAAGAAACACATCCTCAGAATGGAGGCATTTTCTCAATGCCTCAAAAAGAGGTTCCTTTTTCCAGATGTCCCTAGTTTTTGTTCAGGTGACAAAACACTAACCAGCACACCTGGTCATGAATGTACCTGCTCAGCATATTCATCAGGTCCCCAGCCCAGCTCCGACACTAATGGGTGTTATAGAGTGAGACATTTAACCTCTCTGAACCTGAAAGCTGTGAAAGCATGGCTATAGAAGAAATCCCTTACAATATCCCAAGTGTAGTTTGTAACTATTCTCATGTTGAAGCTGGCAACAACACTACATTTGACAGCAGTCATGAAAAAGTTCACGCTACAGGAGAGGAAAATGTGTACCTGAATGATGAAGCAAATGCTTTAAAATCATGTGGTCTGGAGAATTAGAATTTGAATCTTGATTCCCACATGCACACAAACACACACACACACACACACACACACACACACACACACACTATCCTTAACATAAGGCTGGAGGAAAAGAGGAATGTGGAACTGAGGAACAAGTTCCCCACTGGCGGGCTTCTTCGTGTGATGCCTACTGGCAGAGGGAGAGCGCTCCCTCAAACTCAGTCTACCTCCAATGAACTACAGAAGGAAGTTGCTGTGCCCACGCAATGGCTTGCTTGTCCTCCTTGCCTGTTGAAAGAGATCTGGGCTCACACTCCCGCTGAAGGAGCATTTGATCAAGCCTCCCATGCCAATAGAGAAATATTGAAACATTCAGAGTCCTTCTCAGAATCGGGAGCTAAACCCTCTCAGTTAGGGACGGAACTTACTCAGAGAAGTGACAGCTCACTAACTTGTTTCTGTCCCTCTTGCAAAAGAACAGCATCTCTAGCTGACATCTGTAAAGGCCATTCCCCTCACTTTGGATTTGGGACACCTCACCATCCAGGGCTCACAGCAGGCTGTGCTGTTAGCGCAAATACAGGCATTCCAAGTGTTGTTGTTTGCCATAAGACTTCTAATTTTCACTCCTCCTTTCCTAGAAATTCAATAGAGTCTTCCCCAGGGCAGAGGCCATGGAGGCAACCACCCGCTCTGTATGATTTTTCACATAGAAGAAAGGTCTCCGTTCTGAGCTCCTGTATTACCTGCCCTTTCATTGTTCCCTGGGTCACTCTGTCAACGGCCTTATTCCTCCGCCTCGCTTTCTGGAAGGGGTGCTATCTACACCAGATTTGGGCATCGATTCACCTTTGGTATTTGTTTCTACCCACAGTGGCACTCTATTACATCTAGTCTCTCATTATTATTTAGCTGTTTACACTATGTGAAAATATTTTTCTCTCCAGAGTATGAATCATGGTCTGGGTCAGTGAATCCCTGAAATTCTAAAAGCAATATCGTAGCTTAACCACTCTTTCCCAGCCTCTCTCATTTTCTCAGAAGTAGATAATATCAGAGGAAGCTTTCCCTAGAAGGCCTTTGTCTGCCAAGTGGCCTCTTCAAAGGTCCACTTCATGTGTGTCTTTTATGACAACTCTAGTTCCATTTCCTACTCCAAACAGAATTATTTGCCCTTCTCCCTGGGAAAAAAAAAGTATTCTCTTAGCTCTTTGTGCTCACCTTTGCTATTATCTAATACAGAGGGGGTTCTTATAAATATCTCTCCCATTAGAAGAAGAATACAGATTCTAGGGGCAAGAGAATCTCGTGCAAGGTTCAGGTCTATCTGAATATCAGCAGAGCACCGCAATATGAAAATGTTCACAGAGTGAACAGCACTTAAAGTATCAAGATACTGAGTCATCACTCTGCTTAAAGCAGAGACCTCATAGCAAGAGGAAGGGATAAAAACAAGCTCTTGGTTATCACTGAGGAAGGATTCCAGTAAGACTTCACTGAAACAGATGAAATTTGAGACACCGTTTAAAGCCCAAAGGAGAATGAGGGAGTTGGACAGGTTAACCCAGGCATGATCCCAGATATGTGCACAAGTCAGAGAATGCGACGCTTGGTATTGTATGCCCACAACCAAGGACTATCCTGTCCAGTGGACTGACTCCAGTCCCTGTCAGCTAATGCAAGCTGAGCTTCCACGTGCGTTCTTGTCTCCCCTGAGCACGACTCAAGAACTAAGAGTGAACGAGCTGAGCGTGGAAGGGGTGGAGACAGGGAGCAGAGCCTGGTGAGGCGCCCAGGCCAGGAAAGGGGGCGCTTTCTCAACTTCACATCCGCCACACTCAGCAAACTACCTGGCCTCAAGAGTCAAGAGAAATTTGTCGGAGTGCAGTTTCAAAGAGAAAGGGATTTCCAGATACCTTTCCATCATGCTGGCAGGTAACCCCCCCCCCCCGCTTTCCAGGCGAGGCCCTGTTTACTGGAACTCTTTGTCCAGTGCCACGGAGAAAGTGCAATTCCCCCCCCTGCACTGTTTCTCATTACCAAGAAAAATGACAGCTTTGATGGTCTTCCAGCAAGAGAGAACAATCTATTTCATTTGGAAGTTTGGTAATTGATCAGGGCAATAGATTTTCTTCAGGGCAGCCTCTCTGGGAGAGTCTGGCTAGGGCACGAGATCTGCATACATCAGGTTCTCTCTGCCTTGCAAGTTTGTCTTAAAGGATGAGATCACGAAGCCATTAGTGGAGCAGTGGAGGTGGTCAGGGAGGTGGGAAGGCAGCATGGGATTCCCAGCATCACTTCTCAATCAAGGCCTTGGCTTGTCCAGAATGCCTCCAAATCCTTTTCTGTTGGTAACCTTTTGAGTACATCCTGTGTGTTCTAAAAGTGGAGAGGTATCCATGATGTCTACATTATTCTGTGGCTATACCACAACCTCAGCAAATTGGTATTATGAGCGTTTATACTATGTGGCTACTATAGAGGTCATCAGGACTGGCATTTGCCAAATACTTTCTCTGTCTTTAAATACCATTCAGGGTGTATAGTACCTTTGATGTAAATATTAATTTCAATGTTCTTTCTTGGCAGAAACCTCCCTTTAGTTCTGCCATTAATTCTGTGATTAAAAAAAATTTTTTCTACCATTGATAAGATGTGGGGGAGACACATTATCAGAGACAAAGATGCTTCCACTGCATTAGTATCTTGTTGTCACAAAACTACACATTCCATTGTGTCCTGATACTTCCTTTGGGTATGATAACATCTCTAAATCACACTTTATGTAGTGTATTTGAGTATTACAACAATTTGAATTTAAGCCCAAATATGAATGCTGAGTGGCAAGAGTGTTGGTTTTGCCAGTATGCAGTAATAACTGATGTGTGAGCCGTAGCTATATTTCCTGGCTGCAGATATGTGAGCATTTCCAATAAGAGTCAAGACTGTGACCTCAGACCGTTGAGACACAAAGGCATCTCTCTGGAGTGGCCTGAGGAAATGAGATACTCATCGGGTCTATGCCATTCTTATCAATCCTACTCAGACCAGACGGGAGCAATCCCTCCATTGGCCAGCTAAAGATGGACTCCTTTTCCACGGGGACCCACAGATTGCAAAATGCTATCTCAACTCTGCCCCGTCCCCTGCTGCTCCACCTACAGTGATGGAATCCGTGAGCCCTCAGGGTCCTCCCAGGGCTGTCATCCCACTCTTTCCGCCTTGTTGTTCTAGAGCTCCAAGTTCCAACTCTGGAACTAAAAATCTATTTATAATAAGATTACTAGAATCAGGCATCAGTTGAAATAAATTATTTTACCCAAGATAATATCATAGATGTAGAATCAAGGCCCAGGGCGAACGCTCTAGGACAGGGACCGGCTTCCGTCACGTGTGTACACTGTGACCCTGGGGAGTGCAGCTGTCAGTCTGGAGGCTCACTAAGCATTTATGCATGCAGGGCTTAACTGTATGGGGGATATAAAAATGAAAAAAAAAAGTCCAGCTGTGTCCTCTAATGCAACGGGAAAAACCCATGAAGCGACTGCCCCAAATGCCATATTTTTATACAGCACTAAGGTAACATTCAACGTGACACTAATCTCTTCTCGGACGTTAATGATATATTATTAAATTGATTTATGCCTACTAATCATGACTACTTTTCTTCCCTGTTCTGCAATTTATCAAAAACAGAAATACCTACACCAGATCAATGATTCTCCTGAAACACAGTAAGAAAACAATAAGAATCTTATCAAGCATCAGGACAGTACTGATGGCTCATAGGGGCTATTGAAAAGATCACTGGATTTGTAATTCAAAAAAAAAAGCCTACATATTACGGGAAATGACCCAGAGAAAGGGGAATTTCAGACAGCCGGCTGCTGGAACTGGAAAAGCATGTGCTGTTGTCTTTCTCCTTCAAAGTACCCATGGACAAGGTCTTGAAGGAATTCCTAATTCCTACAAGTAGAAATGTCTGTTAGTAGGAATTACTAATCCCACTAATTGTAAAAATTCAAAATTAGTAGGTAGTATGAAACTTTAGTATTAAGTGCTTGAGTTGTCGACTGATATTTGATTTAAATTCTCTTCCTGGAAGGTCTCTGTACAAACATAACATTTGAGATTTCTTCTTCTTTTTCTTTCTTTTTTTTTGGGGGGGGGCGGCGACGCTGTGGCACAAGGTACGATGTTGATGCTAGAGTTAGTTGAAGAGGAGAAAGATCAAACTCACTAACAATGTATTGACTCCCTGTTTCTCTGTTATTCCTGTCTTGTTGCACACTCCAGCTCTTCTTCCCCTTTATTTCAACTGAAAGTCGGGCAGTGTCATAAATGGAAATGTCACCTGACTGACTTGGAAGACATTTTCCCCCAAATTCGCTACTGAAATGAGTGCATCAGCCTCCTAAGTTATTTTGTTCTCCAACCCTCAGCTTCCTCAGATTATGAAGAGCCTGAACAGACTACTAATTCTTCAAATGATGTCCCAGGAACCAGAATGGAGTCAGGGGAAAAGATAATATAAAACAAGTTAACTTTTTATCTGTTTACATGAAACAGGAGATATAACAATGACTCATTTTCAAAGAAAAGGCTTGGGCTTTTTGCTGCCTAAGAGAAAAAAATGACTAGACCAGTTGATTTCAAGGGTCCCACTCTAGGATTAGAGGTTGCTACCGTTTCCTGAGTTTCTATCAGGTAAAAGACACCACAGTCCATTCAGGAAAGAAAAGACAGAGAAGTGTAGGAGGCCTCAGCCCAGCTTGCTCAGCTCTATGATTGGCCACAGTGTGAAGACACTGTTGGGGGCACCAGCAAACACAGTGATCTGTGGTAGGAAGAAGCCAGGAAGCATTGCTATGAGTAAATAAAGCTCACAGGAAGGCAGGGCTCAATCTAAGAAGGTGAGAGGGATCTAGAAGATGGCAAGGGGGGCTACAATGAGGGCAGGTAGGTCTGTCTCTTCCTTCTAGCCACCAAGGTCTCTCTCATAGTAACATCTGTGAGCTGGACACAATAGAGATAGAAAAGATGGGCAAGGCCCTGCTCTTCTGGAGTGATGTACAGTATGGCATGGCACCCACAACTCGTAGAAAGACAGAGAGGGCTCTGGGGCCGGATCTGTTTGGTGGGTTTTATATTGAGGACAGAGCATCTCCTACAAAGTCATCTGAGTCTAGTTAGCTCAGGGAAAGACTGCTTGAGTCAGCAGCAGGTCAGACAGAATGATCTTCCAAAGCAACTTCTCATGAGACATGTCCCTGGCAGATTAGGTTGGCTGGAATTCCAACACATTCCAGTATCAGCATGGAGGATAGGCTCTCATCCCAGCCAGACTGACTTCACCACCCCCCTCCATCCCAACACACACCAACAAATAATTACTTTGCAGGTCTCCAAAGCTGGCCCTGCTGTGGGTAACCCTGGGAAGTGACACTCTGCTCTCTGATGGGAATTAAAGGGTCTGGAGTGGCCAACAGGCTTCTCAGCAGGAGGGTTTGTTATTCTTTTGACTGTGGCATTAAACCTCAGGCTAGCATTACATAAACATGCATGCTGTGAGCCAACTTGCAGAATTAGCTTCTTTTGACAGGCCTTATCATGGCCAGGGCCAGTCTCACCCAGAGGTGAAGGCAGCCACCAGTTTCTGGCTGGGAGATGTAAATCCTGGAGCTCCTTACCCTCCCTTCTCCTCCCAGAACTTTCTTGCCTTTTTGACTGACGCCTGAAATTCTACCTTTGAGACTTGGGCATTGTACTGGAAAGTGTAATTTCTCTTTCCCTGAGAAAGATATTAGCTAAATTCAGAGAAGTATAAAAAAATAGCCTACCGATTTCAGAGAACAATTAGAGAACCAACGTTGTGCCCCAAAGCACAAGTGCTGTGAGACTCAAGGGCTTTCGCTGCAGCTCTTGTAGGAGACGGTGGAACCGCAAAATAGGAACAGTCATAATGAATGCAACATCGAAATCCAGTCTGTATTCTGTTCTATCTTAGAAAATGAAAAAAAAAGGCATCTAGCATCCTCCAACTGCAATCCCATTCCCTGGGCTGGGGGACAGGGGAGGAGGGGGAGAGAGCAGGGGCTGCCAGCCACTGTAATACAAAGCCCTAGGTTACTCAAGGACCTCTGAAACTCCAAGAAAATGTCCATCACACTTCACATTCTGGGTCCTCATTCTTCGTGCGCTTCATGCCTGAACTTTCAGGTGTATCAAATACTATGACTTTCAAAGGCAATCAATGATTCTTTCTAACATCAGTCTACCCATTGATTGCATGAGCCCAGTGTTAAACTCCAGGGTACTTCCTCCATGACATCTGTGTTCATTAACTCAGTCATTCTTTCAATCTAACACTCAACTGGCAAGGACAATCTGGACATTGTAGAAAGAACTGACTCTGGTTCATGACCTGGAGATCAGCTAATAAAATGGCCCTCGACCTACTGTGAGAGAGTCTTCCTTTCAGAGGGAGCTCACAGAAAGTTTCACAGAGCAGTGACTCAAGCGGCTAGAATCTGGACCCAGCCACTGATGCTATGCTGAGTAGTTTAATGTCAACTTGACACCAGCTAGATTCCTTTTAGAAGAAGAAGCCCCAACTGAGAAAATGCTCCCAACAGACTGGCCTGCAGGCAAGCCTATGGGTCATTCTTCTGATTCATGCTTGGTGCAGGAATAGCAGGAATACCATACCTAGGCGGGTGGTCCTGGATGGTAAAAGAAAGCTGGCTGAGCAAGGCAGGAGGAACAAGCTAATAAGCAGCACTCTTTCATGGCCTCTGCATCAGCTTCTGCCTCCAGGTTCCTGTCGAGTTCCCTCAGTGACAGGCAGTTACCCGAAAGAGTAAGATGAAATACACTCCATCCTCCCCAAGTTTCATTTTGTAATGGTGTTTTATGTCATCGACCAAAGCCCTAGGACAGACAGACGGTCAAGGGTTAAAACAGTGTGACTGGGGTTCACTCTTCCTCTCTGTTTTCACAAAAATACAGATCATCTAGGGCATGAGCTTGAAAATATGTCTAGTTCCTTCCTTATAGAAACAGCAAGAAGATCCAAGGATTTTTTTGAACTTCTCTTGAACATAGTACCCCTTAGCTCCTCCCTAGAAAGCAAAGGCGAAGGCAGGCATGCTGGTTAGCACAAGTGTCAGGGTAAACAAGACATGGCCACTGTGCTTCTGGCAAACAGAGAGTGTTTGCTGGCATGGGGCCAGCCTGGTGGCATGCAAGCAATATAATACACAATCTAAATGCAAGCATTTGGGTCCTGTTTGGGGAATCAATTAACAATAAGCATATACATCCATTTACAAAATATCAGTGTGCTGGAGTGCACCCACATTGTAATTGGAAACTAAAATAATACCAGGAGGAATAATCATTAAAAAATATCTCCTCCAAAAAGCCAAGAATAATATTAAGAGAATAAAATAAAAAATGCCGTCCATCTGCAGACTTGTATCCTTGGGGAAGCACTGCAGTACACACTAACAAGCAACCGAATCCATGTATAAATGAACTGAAATCTGCAACAAGAGGTAAGATGAGCTGTGAGGTGAAAAAGAATCTCTTTTGTAGATTAGCTACCCCCGAATCAAGCACAGTTCCGTTTGATCGCTTCTTGTAGGAGACGGGATGCTCCAAGGCTGGGCATGACCCTCAGGGGAAATTATTCTTTATCTGCCCAGTCACAGAGTCCCTAGAGCTAATTCTAAACCTAGATCATCCTATCTCACTTCCACGCCCCATGCCTATGCATGAGCCCAAATGCACATACATACACACACCCCACCTCACCTGTTCACCCCCAGGGGAATCTAAAATATGTAATCTACTGTTTGCCGGTAGCTGGGAAGAGTCTTGGCAAAAACCTAATTGGAATAAGGGAATGGAGGAATACAAAGAGGAAGAGAGCTTGCAAACCACAATCTGAGCTCATGCTTGGCCATCCAAAAGGGGCTTGAGGCAAAGGTATCTTCTGGCTCTGAGAAGCCACACTCATACCGTTAGGCGCAGCTCTGTGGTCCTTAGAGACCTGCCATCTGGAAGCCTTGTAGTTGTAAGGTCTCTTTGGGCTCTACATGAAAGTGAGGTCTCTCGGTGACACTAGAGCTAGGCGGGCTTCCTGAGCTAGGAATGAGCAGGACGGTAGCATGAGGCATCTAGGGAAAGCATCAAGATGCTTACCCAACTCATCTGGGTGTTTTCAGGCCTTCGCGTATGTAGGAACTGGCAGCTACTGCTGTTCTCACGTGCTGGAAGCCACACCTTTGGCATGTTTAGGGTCATTCTCCGGGCCAACGAGCATGAGTTTTACATACCACTTGCTTTCGTTTCTATGTCATAGGTATATGCTTGAAGAGTAAAAGGATGTTTTAACGACAGTCTTGGAGTGAGGCACTTCAGTCTGGGGGTCTCCACGCTTGGCACTGATCTCTCCATCCTTAAGGGTGGTAATGATGTTGGAAAAGCACAGCTCATCCTGAGGTACACACTGAAAACCCTACCAGGAGTAAATCTTAGACTCAACTCTCAAAAACTTTCCTTAATAATAAGAATATGAGGGACCAGAGAAATGGGTTGGTGGGTAAAGTGCTTGACATGGAACCCACATGGTGGAAAGAGAGAACCAACTCCTAAAAGTTGTCCTCTGCCTCTACACATAGGCTATGTCACATGCATGTGTGTACAAACACACACTCATACACACAAGTACATACCCAAATGAATAAATGTTCATTTTAAATATGAGTATGGTTTGGAATGTAGATCATCGTAGTTTATTTCACATGTATGAAATTCTAGGTTTGATGCTACCACCACTATCTGCGTATTGAGCCAATTATATAATTCAGTGGCAGACTGGTTGCTTAGCATGAGCAAGGCCCCAGGTTCAGTCCCCAGGACTGCAATAATATTAATATGCATGCATATGCTCAGCATGGCTGTTGGCAAGTCACCTGATGAAGGACTGGTGCTGTTCTCAAGGTAGCCAAGTAGGAAGTAGAGAGCACTGCTAAAACAGCCCTGCTAGCCCACTATTGGGGGCCTGAATCTGTGAGCCAGGCCCTCTTTCCCTAACATTTTACAGTCTCCGAAACAGCACCATGCGTCCAGACCATAAGCGAGCCTGACAGTTACTCACAGACATCACATTTGCAGGGGACAGCTGTGCAGATACCTGACATCACAGAGATGCAGGCACGGGAAACAGGCACAGGCATCACCAGCTGTGAGAGAAACACTGAGAAGCACAGTCCTAGCTTTTGTGCCTTTTCCTGTAATAGCAATAATCACGATAACAACAGTTTACATTTGCGCTGGGCTTTGCCCAACAGAAAGCCTTTTCCCTTATCTTTTCACAATTACCTACAAATTAGGCAAATTGTTCCCTCTGGGTCTACAGAATAGGAAATGGATGTTCCCAGAGGTTAAGTGAGTAGTCCCAGGTCACACAGCTGGAAGTGTGAAAGCACATATTTCCTGATGTGGAAATTTCATGCTTTTTCCAGGATATCACATTGCTTCTTGTCCTATGAGCCATACTTCTCCCTAATAGAAACTTCCAGAACAAAAAAAAAATCTTTATAAAGACCTAACTGATTTCACAAATAGAAAACTTATTCAATGAATTTTAATTAAAAAGATAAAGATGCAATTTAAAATGCATTTAATCAATCATTGAAAAATCATGTTTCAGAATTGTGCTATATAAAAGGATTGTTTCTGGAAGGCTATGCTCAAGACAAAGCCATGGCCCATGTTCTTCACCTCCTGTGACCCTAGGTCTCTCTCATATAATGTCAATCACCATGTATGGTATACGCATCTTTTTAAGGGGGTTGTTGAAAGTTGATATGTTTGGCTCAAATGAGCTTTCAAATCCCTGGCATTTTCTAAAGCAGCAATTTAAAGTGTATCAGAATACCTTGATGAGTGTGTCAAAAAAAAAAAAAGACATTTCTACGCAAGCAGAACCTTTGAGTTCTGCTTTGAGGCCATCAAATCCATACTTGTACCAATCAGGGTAGGAGAGGTGTGGCTGGTATAAATGTGTATTCGCAGCATTCAATGGCAAGAAGCATTCAGCCTAAACATCATTGCCTTTGAACAGATGACTCCTGTGAGGATAGCTTTCCAGAGAAGAGGAGGTGCAGGGCTGGATGTCAGAAAGACACAGCCCTGTTATTTCCCCCTGAGAAACGGTTGCTCTTTCTACCTTTCTGACAAAGGTCTCACTGTGTTCCTGCACTCTGCCCATTACCCTTTCACACCTTATCCACCTTATCAGTGGAGGAAGCAATCCCTCACAGGGCTTACTGATTCCAAGTGGGTGGGTAGACATCAAAGCTCCTTACGAAATATAAAGTACTACAGAAGAACAGTGCCATGGGGCTCTTGGTCTCATATATTATGGAAAAAAAGCCTTGCTACCCGACCCAGCTCAACACTAGAAGCCAGAGAGAAAATATCCAGCTGTTAGTGATAAACTCAGAAAGGTATCCGAAAGGTTTTCCTTCATCGTCAAAGTCAGGGGTGAGCTCTAACCCCATCACCTCCAGAGCCGCTGCTTCCCAGAACCATCCTTCAGTCTCCTGTCCTGCTGGAGATCGGCCCTGAGCTCAGGACGGGAACAGTCGACATAACTCACTACCCGGAATGGAAATGCCACAGAGCCCACTTAATTCTGCACTGACAGTTCCCGGGAAACAGGCCTAGTTCTCCATCGACTTCTAAAATAAGCTGATGATGTTGGTAATAGGACTTTCTTCAGGAAATTCCATTCATGTATTCGTTCATTCATTGTAGACCACAAATATTTATTGATTTTCACAGTGTGTTTGTTGCTGCTGTTGTTTGCCATGTGGGGATTTCTGTTTGCTTGCTCAGCTTGCTTTTCCTGGGCCTCTCTCCTGATTTCCCATTTTTCAGTGGTATGTGGGTCATCAGAAAATATATTAGCCAACAGCTATACCCTCCCACTGTGGACAACAGAAGGCATAGGGCATTGTTTTGAAGATGCATGGTTAAGAGAGGCTGGAATCAACTTCAGTGTAGAGAACACCATATCTTGGCATACATGTGGCACACATATAATCAAAGAGTTAGTTTATTCAAAGTTCAAATCTACATCCATTCAAGTATTTTTACCAGACTATCCTGAGATGGTCTATGTATGTGGTCTCAGCTATGGTCCTCCCTGGTCACTGAAGTAACAGAAATCCCAAGGTCTTAGCTTTTCCTAGATGCTCATCCTTAACGTGAGCACAGCTGGAGAACTCCAAGGACTCTTTCCAACAGCGGTTGCTATTCTGAATCTGGAATAACCAAACTGACACCTTGAAAACATGAGTGAAGAGCAGAAGAACAGGTCCTTAAGCGCAACACCAACCCGGCTTGGTCACTGTATTCCAATTCCCTCAAGGCTCTGTCTTAAGAGACCTGGACCAAGTGATCATTCACCCTGAGCCTGACACTGCCCTGCTGAGTGTCAGCTTTCCCAGGCCTCCACTGACTATAGTTCCAGTCTTCCCAGAATACCTAGGTCTCTGGCCATATTGGTCAAGAACACACCCAACACTAGGCCCCTTGTGTATACTTTGTCATTGTACCCTTGCGTCCTTCCCATGAACAATTTTGCTATCCTCTTTTCCTAGATGGAAACTGCTAAAAGTTACTTCCTTAAATATATTATTTGTAGGAGCAGAGTTAGAATTGAACCTTCAGACTGGTTATGAAACAAGCTGATTTGAACACAATGAGTGGCGTCCAACACCTATCTACCTCTATTGTTTAGGGTTAACGGTAACAAGTATTGAGAGCTCAGAATATGGCATTTAATAACTGGCTAATAAATCCATATTATACTGTACAGTCGTGGACTGTGGGTCTCGACTCTAAACAGAACTGCTGTCCCCTTGAGTCTTGTGTGGAATGTTTTGGTTACTTGGTACTTTCCAAATCCAGCTGTTGCATGGCTAAAAGCAAGGTAAGTTTCCTCCAGGAAGGTCAGAGCAGCATAACGACCCCCAGTTGGCAAGTTCCTCATCTAGTCCATTACTTACACATGAAGGCTACGGGATAGCGGATGTGCATGTATGTGCTCTCTCAGTGCAGGGCTCATTTACAAGAAGACATCTTGATGGAAAGAACACGCCCCAGAAATGAAAATCCACACGGATAGGCCTTCGTCTGAGAGACCCTTTCATATCTAACATATCTTCTCTGGTGTCAGCCTCTCTGACACCACGGCCCCAACAGTGTCTTCCATTCGTGACTTTATGATTCAAAATAACACTTGTCATCAGGATGGCTTTCCTTACTGTTATGTTTTGATCCCAGGACAAATGGCTGAGGTGCCTATTTAACAAATTGAAGCAGACCTGGCTGCCAGGTTCTCCCAGCATCCCTCAGTTCCTACTGTTTACAGAATACCCAGAACAAATAAACACAACAGTCATTTAGCATACCATTCACCAGCAGTAACACCTGCTCTGGGCCCAGGTTAGTATGTGTCTCCTTAGAAAGTATAAAATAAGGAAGGAAGAAAGAAGTTACATCTAAAGTGGAAGCCAGGATGCTCCTGAAGCCACTGGTGAGGGGCAAGGCTGCTGAAGTTACATGGCAAACATGTTCAGCACTTCTAGCTCCAGCAGGGCTGCCCTAACAGCACCTGTTCCTGGAAACCTGTCCACGTAGGAGGCTTCGGAGAGGCACTGGAAGCTTCCAGACCTTGACCCAGTATGGCATGAACAAGCAGAGGGTCTTTTAGGTCAAGAGAGCCCAACGGCTCTTGAGCATCCTCTCTGAAGCTCTTTGTCCTATTCCCAGTAGTTCCCATGCCAGAAGTACCCAAAGTCACTCCCTACCCAGAGTTCTTAGAAAGGCTTGGTTTCTTAGATGACCACTTCAAGGATGGGCGGGATAATCCTGGACTTCTTTATCATAGATTCCGCCTCACCTACTGTAAAGGTCCTGGACAACACCCAGACTAGCTCCAGAAATTCATTTGGAAATGCCTGGCTCCCACCATCCTGCCCACTCCTGGACATTTCTTCACATGCTCCTTGCCTTTGCAGGCTTGCAGCTCTCTTCCTCCTGACTCCTTGCATTGAAGGCTCCATATACCAATTCCCTCCAGTTTCTCTGTTGTTCTCTGAGAACCCTGCTCACATGCCCTGTGGCTGTCAGCTCACCCTCGGCCTCCCCTTCTTCCCTCCCCCTCTTAGCAGAGGACCTGGCCATTTGCAGGATATGGGAAATATTTGGTTGATCGTTAAACAAATGAATGACTCTAGAGCATTCAGAAGAGATGCAACAAGTTTTAGGTCATGTGTTTGCTCCTACAAAAGTGCTTTGCCTCCAGTCTGTTTCACCATGTTCCTTACCTTGCCTGCTCCAAATTTTTTTAGAAAACACCAACCAGTTGCTATAACATTAGGGTAATCTTTCATACGTTCCAAAGAGCTGTCATAATTATCCCATTTAAGAATGCAGTTTGCCACAAAAAAATAAATCAAGGCAGGTTGCAGTCCCAGCTTTGGTCACTTAGCAAAGCTCCTTAACCTTTTTGAGTTCAGAATAGAACTGATTAACAAAATAGGAAATAATAGATCTTTGAAAATACTGTTGTCCAGATGAAGCAAGACAAGGCATACAGGACCTGCCCTTGTGGTGGGTGCTCAAGGGTTGTTCTTCCCACTGATAGCTACTCCTTTTGGGAGCCACAGGATAGTTATCACTGCTACTTGGCTTCATTTTCCTTTATCACCAGCTATCATGTTCTATGACTGCTACTAAATATGTATCAAGGCCCTTGGCTGCAACACACATACAAAAAGCTTTTGTTAAGTAATGGTGGTAAAAATATGTTCATATAACCTATGATAATTCCACTGTACTCTGGAACACAACTGGCCTGTTTGTCATGCCTTCTTAGTCTCTTGTGGATCTGCTCAAGAATTATGCTCACATCTTTAAATTATGCTTCTGACTGTGATGCATCTAGTGGTGTCCTGGATGGACTGTGACCCACAAACGCACCAAATGAACAGCTCTCGATTTAAAAATGTACTATCACAGATTCAAGCTTATGATGCATGTGCAGCTTATGGGCAGCCATTTTGTTTCCGGACATTTGCTGAAAGGTAGTGGAATTCAAGGTGCACCTCAGGGTGTGTTCACACTGCACAAGATCTCACCCAAATCTATGCACAAACAAGCTCAAGGAGCTTAGGCAAAAGCACAGAAAAAAAATTTAAATGCCAACTGCTCTATAAAAGTATTACACTAAAAGAGAAGATGGAAGGCATTTGTGAAGTACTTCGTCGTATGAGGGACAGGGACAGGAAGGGAACTGCCATTGAAACTGTAAGGTCTTGGGTTAGGCAAGGGAGGGTTAGTTAGGTATAGTATAGCACTGCCCCTATAACTATTCTCTTCCCAACAGTGACCCCTCATGGTTTATAGTCACTCCTATCCAGCTGAAGGGAATAAAAATAACCTCTTTGCCAGTGTCATCCTAGAGGATTCTCTGTGCGTGACACAGTTGCTAGTCATTGTCAAGACGCTTCGACTCTGAAAAATATTAATTGTTAATTGTCATACCTAAGTTGAGGGGTGAGCTCTTCTGAGAAAGCTAACCAATAGGCTGGCTGTCAAGAATCACAGGCAAGCAGTGAAACCTTACTGTGCCTGGTACTTGGGAATGCAGAACAAAGACTCAAAGACTATCTGAGTCAAGTAGCTTATAGTAATTTACTCTGGAAGATAAAGAAATTAACCAGAAAACCCGGCAAACAGAAAGCAGTAGGGACCATGCTAGTGTTCAGATAAGAAATGACATTGGCATGAACTTGAGAGGTCAGTGGGGGGGGTCACAGGTCAGTGGGGGGTCACAGAGTGCCTAGTGTTAAAGAACCATGCTCCAAAGGAAAGGAGCCCAATCGAGTGTCTAATGTGGCTGGCACAGAAAGCCCAGAGAAGAAAGCTGAATAAGTGTGGACAGAGGAAGCAAGCCAAAGTGCAAAGTTGTCCAGAAGCTCTGTTGATGGGTGACAATGCGGGTCAAAGAATCCCAGGCTAACTCCAAAATATTTTAATTATATTCTTTATTATAAGTGGCAAACTCACGAAACAGGAAAAAGAAGTCCAGCCTCAGCTTTGTAGCATAGGAACCAAAGAGAGAGAGAGAACCCTGGGCAGGCCAGCGGTTTTCTCTGGGTACCCAAAAGGTCACATCCTAACCTGGTCCAACCTCTTAAAGATCATTGGCTGACAGTGGTTCCCCATCAAAGCTCTAGTAGTGGATTTACAATTCGAGGCCAATGTTGACTATGAGGTGAGTTCTAAGCTATCCTAGGCTCTTAGTAAGATCCTGTGCTAGAGAAACAAAACAAAAGTAATAACCAAAAGATTGTGAAAGAGCTAAAATTTAAGCAAAGGTGATATGGATTCTAACACTCTGAATAGTTTAATAATCTGAAGCAGGACTTTTTAAACAAAGAAGGGATTGCTAAGAAAGTCATCATTAATCTATACAAGTTAGCACTTGCCTTTAATCCCAGTACTCGGGAAGCAGAGGCAGGAGGGTCTCTGCGAGTTGAAGGCTAGTGTTTCTACATAGCAAATTCTACAGCAACTGGGGCTATATAAAAAGACTCTGCCCCGCTCTCAACCAAAAGAAAGAATTTCACCATGACCCTCCACAGAACACAGGTAAAATAAACTCAATTAAAACAAAAGAAATTGAGTGAGAAGTGGAGTTTTGAAAATCAGAATAGATGCTGGGTAGTTAGCAATGGAAAGTTACAACCAGAAAATATCTTTGATACAAGGACCTTAGGAGTAGCCAAACTCACAGTTCCTCAGGCTTGCATAAGTCTGTCTGTGAAGATTTAAGTGCATCTCAGGAATTTTTTCTAAATAATATCCTTTATGCATAGAAGACATATAATTATTCTAGATTTAAGAAGCACCTTTAAAAGCTGCCATTATACTCACAAGAGCATCCTTGTAGTTTCCAATTTGTCTTCAAAACCTAAACTGGTATAAAAGACTTACCTTTGCTTGATATCTTAGGATTCTACCAGTGTCCTTACTCAGACAAAAGACCTTAGAGTAGCTGCACCACACTCTACCTCCCCAAGTCGTAAATCACAAACAGTTGTAGTCTACATTGGGCTAGACTAGACTTCAGAATTTTAAGACAGTATATGGAGAAAGAGGCTACCCAGGATAATATCTGAACACTGAACATGTCAACAAAGGCTTCCTATGCTGTCCAGCCCAGCCATTTACTAAATGCAGCTAAAATACCCCAAGAAGATCCTTCCATCTAAGATCCCTGATCAAACTCCTGACATAAGAAAATGGGAGATACTAAATCCTTGTTTGCAAGGTGGCAATAGTAACTATCACAAAATATAATGTAGGAAAACCAACACAGAATCTCTAGTAAAACAGATATCTCTCTATTGTCCACTTTCTTGTTGACTGGTTGACTGTATATTGATGTGGTATACAATTCTGTATGAGAAGCCACTGGAGATTGGGAAGAGTCCAAGATGCAGAATTTGTACATCTATAAGCCTCGTCTGGTGACTCAGTTGGTTTAAAGAACTGATAGGTTGTATATTTATTTGACTTCCTCCTTATAAAGACCCCTTTACTTCCCAGGCACATGCTAGATCACTAGGAAACATGAATAGCTTCCTAACTTTAGCCCAGATAACCAAATGCCCATCCTCAGCTTGTCTCCCTTTCCTGCTCCCTCTCCTGGCCTTCATTCTTGTCACATTGTAACCCAAGACTCAGGGTGATTAGAGACAATTGTCCAATAAGAAAAGGAATTCTGGCATCCTATAAAAGACCAAAGTGCTGGAGAATGGGGTCAAATAACCTCCTGACTTGTTCTTTTCAGCATGGCATTCCTGCATGGCATTCCTTCTCTGAAGGGCTTTGTGTGGGGCCTGTCTTATGCCTGATGGTTTCAAGTACATAGGCGCCTGGAATGAACTTCTCTATTTTCTTCTGTTTCTCCCAATAGACATGAAACCTGACCAGGATCTCAAAGAATTCCCAGGCTTCAAAGCATGCCCCAAAGATAGTTCTCATGACTGTTTCCTATGAGAAGTTGACAATGATCCCTCACCATGCTCTCAGTAGGAGCCCCAGATGCCTATTTAGTTGATATTCTTAAAGATGTGACTAAGATTCATGAGAAAGCATGATACTATACATAAGTGAATTCTTTTGAAATCAAACATCACAATCCTTTGAAAAGTCCTCCTTTTTATTCATTCATCAAGTATGTATTGAGCATCTGCTGTGTACCAGGCACTTGCCAGATACTCTGACTATAAATCAAGAGTGAGGATCACACAGAGAAATCTACCAAAATATAAATCAAGGCTCTTGTGGTCAAATGAATCTCATCAATAATCATCATTTAAAAAATTGTGGGTAATTTTTCAGGCAGATTATTTCCTCCTTACTTTCTTACGAAACAAATTATGAGATTTGGAGGTAGCCTTTAGCCATGTCACAGATGGTCGAGTTACTAAGAGTACCTTTGAGTTCTACATCCCTGGCTTGTGGCTCCCACATCAGGTCAGTTCATGGCAATTTATTCTCAGTCCGCAGGGCTGTTGATTGTGTCCTTGTAGCCCCAGCTCAGAAGAAAACTATAACTTGAAAGCATTAGCATGTTACAAAATCTCAGTTTGCTAGATTTCTTAAGATAAGTTGCCTTCTAATTAAATGGATTAGCTGGTTAACAATACCCAGTGTTTGATCCATGTCTATAATTCATGCCCACCTTCCCATCTAGTATGATACTCAGTCCTTCATTTGAAAAAAATGAAGTCAGAAAACTTTCAGCTTACTCTCTGAGTTTTGAAGATCTTTCCAAAACGCCAAGGTCTCACTTCGTTTTTCTACTCAGCATATCCCAGTGAACATTTCTGGATATTTTTTCTACTGATAAAAGATCTTGTTAGCACTAAGAAAGATTACATAATGCCTATTGTCAGCACTGACATAAATTAAATACTTCAATTATTTTTTAGTTTTCCAGCTTGAACTGAATGTGACAAACAGACAAAGTTTTTGTTGAAATTATAATTTGTTTCTACCCTCTTTTGGCTTGCAATATGAACACTGGGAGTGAAAATTGAGAGATTAGGAATTACTAAGTGTCCACAGCAAGGAACTGACTCTTCAGTTTCTTGGTGCTATCCATGTGTAATCTCCCAAGATATGTCTCCTGTGAAATTTATCCTTCCATCATAAGTTTTGGATGAAGGATCTGAATTGAGCAAGATTAAATAATTTCCCAGAATTGTACAACCAAAGAATGGCAGGGCTGCGATTTGAGCCTACTGTGGGCCCATGATCTTGAAGAGTGACTTTGCAAACGCCTCTAGGTATGTTTTTGTTAGACTTAAACAAAAAGTCCTACTGTCCGCATTATGGTTTGAGTGTAAAGTGCCTCCTACCGTCTTACACATCTGAGTGCTTATTCTCCAGCCAGTGGCGCTCCTGTAGGGGGTGGAGAACCATGGGGAGGTGGGGCCTATCTGAAGGAAGTATGTCACTGGAGCAGGGACTTATAGGTAATGGCTCTGCCCTGGTTCCACCGGTCTTTCTGGTTCCTGTTCCACAGAGATGTAATAAGCTGTGCCCAAGGTACCCACTATCACCAGCTGCCAAGCCACCCCAGCAGCCATGCCTCCCCTGCTGTGATGGACTGTGTAACATGAGGGCCTGCTTGTTAGAGTTTCTGCCCTGCCCAGTTTCCGAAGCCGTTTAGTCCCAAAGAGAATCACACAGAGGTCTCCAGAAGATTATAATCTGATTATCCCATTAGCTTAGGCTTCTTATTAGCTCTTGTAGCTTATATTACCCCATTATTTTTATCTATGTTAGCCACATGGCTCGGTACCTTTTTTAGCGGGGCAGGTCTATGGAAACTGGGCAGGACTACGAAAAGAGCTTTCTTCTTCCCAGAATATTCCTGTTCTCATTTCCCCACCTCTACTTTCTGTCTGGTTTCCCCGCCTATACTTCCTGCCTGGCTAATGGCCAATCAGTGTTTATTTAAAATATAATTGACAAAATATAGACAATTCTCCCACACCAGGACTGTACCCTCTCAAATCACAGACCAAAACAGATATGTCCCCCCTTCCTTAGGGTGCATGTGGTTTCTGTCATAGCAATGAATAAAGTGGCCAGTACAGTCGGAAGCACAGAGTAGAGGTGATATAAGGGCCTTTCTTTGTCTTTAATCTTTTGGGGTCACTTTTTCCACCTGGGCCTCAGTTTCCTCATTTTGACAATAGTAAAGCCAAAAGCCTTGCTTACAAAACAGTACTTATCCACTAGCGTGCACATCTCCGAGTTGGAATAATAGGCAATGGGCACAGATCTGTTTCTTGTCCTCTGATGTTATTTAATCAGAGAGACAGCATAGCGATGAGCAAGAGTGAGAGAAGATCGTATGGGTAGGATAGATTGTCAGCCTCGTCTTAGGCCAAGAAATGCATGTAATTCTTCAGATGTCCTGCTGTCTTAAGCAGAGAGATGCTAAACAAATCGATTTCCCTCCTCTTAGGCTTCTCGGGGGGGGAGGCTTCCTAGAGGAGGTAGATTGGTTGCATTAGATATGAGAGAAGGAACTCTCTGGAAGGTATCATAGGTCTGCTAACGATCAACAGGTGGTCTGTAAATTCCGAGAAAGTTCTGGTCATGAAATTAGTTTTCGAAAGTGTATCAGGAAGGCATGTTACTTTCCTGGGACTGAGACAGCAAAGGACCACAAGTGTGGTGGCTAACACAGATTTTATTCTTTCACAATGTGGAAACCAAATTTCTCAAGCCAAGATATTAATGGAATTAGTAGAAGAATTAATCTTCCTGGTGTTGTTCCAAGCCACCAATCCTTGGTGTTCTTGAAATATATTTTAATCTCTGCATCCATCTTCACATGGTCTTCATGAGCGAGTCTGTCTTCTTAAAATGATATCAGACACGTGGGATTAAAATCTACTCTTCCCCAGTAGGATTTACTCTCACTTAGTTCATCATATCCACAAAAATCAGGTTTTTAGATAAAGTCATAGTCCAGGCTATAAGGCTTCGAGGCTTCTCAGTTGAAAGAGTAAGAGAAGCAGGGGAGTTGCAGGGGAGCATCAGGAAAAATTCAGACAAATGAAAAGTTTCAGGTTTGCTTGGTGTTGAGAGCAATGAAACTGAGAAGTTTCCTGAGGTTAGCCTCAGCAGGGCTTGCCACTAGGGACTGAGGGCTGAGCAGACACTCGGCTTCAAGGAGCATATGCTTTAACTCAGAGAAGGACAGCCCTGCTAGGTGGCAACTCGGCCAAGTGCAAGTACTCTGTGGGTGATCCTTCCTCTTCCCCGTCTGAGCACTTTACTTCCTCCTTTCCTTCCTCCAAGAAGTCCTACCGCCCACCATCGTGTTCCGGCCACATGGGTCCAGCTGTTCTGTTCTAGGTGCCGGCCATGCAGCAACAGACAACACCGACAGCGAAACCTCTGTGCTCTCACAGAGCACAAGAGCAAGAAGCATAAGTGATCTACGGCGTTTGAAAATTGTATTCCTGAGGAGAGGGGAATGAGAGCTAATTAATGAGCTCAGCAGGTCCAGAGGAGTTAGTCTACAACACCCTGCCCCCTCCTTTAAATGTTTGTCCGTTTTGTCTAAATATGTGTATTGTGCCAGCTGTGTACCTGGTGACCATGGAGGTCATAAGAGGGTGTCAGATACCCTGGAACTAGACTTACAGATGATGTTTGTGAGCCACCCCGTAGGCACTGAATCCAGGTCCTCTGCAAGGGCAACAAGTGCTCTTTCCCACTGAGCCATCTCTCCAGCCCCAGACTGCAAATATCGATAGCACTGCCAATGCTGACCTCACAGAGAAGGCAATGTCTAAGAAAGGACTTTAAGATGAGGAATAAAACAACGCGGAGTGAGAAAGAGTGACCATGACAGGGAGAAGAGCCGTAACAAAGCCCTGCAGCAACAGTGTACGAGGCAAAAAAAAAAAAGACAAAGCTAAAGCTAAAAGGGAAAAGATGGAAGTTGACACAGAGGAAGAACAAGGGATAGGCTTATAATTTATTTAAGAACTTTACTTTTTGTTCTGTGGACAAGATAAGCCATTGGTGACTTCAGTTCAGAGGAACGTCATACCATGACTTACGTCTGACTGGGAATCGCTGGCTGCTGGGTGGAGAATGCAATGTTTTGGTCATGGGAGGAAGCACAAAACCAACAAAAGGCTATAGTGAATGTCTAGGGAAGAGTGCACACAGCCAAGGTAATGGGACCCAGGGAAGATGTGTGCAGGCGACAGCTGGGTATGTGATTCTCCAGTTCAGCTGAGAGGACTGGAGCTTCGATATGATGAAAACATAGATGGGGGCTGGAGAGACAGCTCAGCGGTTAGGAGCATTGGCTGCACTTCCGGAGGACCCGGGTTCAATTCCCAGCACCCACATGGCAGCTCACAACCATAACTCCATTTCCAGGTGACCCAGGGTCCTCTTTGTCCTCCATGGGCACTGTTCTCATGTGCTGCGCAGATACACATGCAGGCAAAATATCCACACTTACAAAATAAAAATAAAGCTTAGAAATTTTAAGGTAGATAGGTTTTGTTAGTTGTTCATGTGTGTTCATTACTTCAGGTTGTAGAAAACTGAAATAATATTCATTAGCTCAGTTTCTGCAGTTAGGGAAGGTTGGGGTGGCTTTGGTGAGTGACTCTGGCTCAGTGTCTTTCATGAGGTTCCATCCATGCTGTTGTCCAAGATGGTTTAAGTCATTTCAGTGCTCAGTTAGGATAACTCACTCCGGTTGACAGGTTGAGATCCTGGATGGCTACAGCCAAAAGCTTTAGGTCCTCGACAGGTGACCCTCCCCACAGGCTTCTTAACATGGCCCGTTTCCTTAAAAGGAGAGACAAGACGTAAGCCATGATTTTTTTTGAGATTATAATTTGATTATGTTTCTCCCTTCCCTTTCCTCCCTCCAAGCCCTCATATATACCCCTTCCTGCTCTCCTTCAAGTTCAGTCTTTCTTTTAAACTGTTATTGCATGCATATAAGTTTATGCATATGCATGTATATTCCTAAATATAATCTGTTCAGTTCATATAATGCTACAGGGACGAATGTTTTCAAAGCTGACTGTCTGGCTCTGTGCAACCAACTAATGTACTCTTCTCTGAGGAAGCCCACCTCTCCTGTTCCCAGCTTTCCTCAGTTGTTTACAGTTCTTTGCGTAGGGCTGAGGCCGCATGGGTTTTTCTCTACCCAGTTTGACCTGTTCCTTGGTGTTGTCCATGTTCAGCTCATATTTAGGGAATCATATTGGTGAGACTTTATGGGTATAGTTTCTGATATTGCTATTGCTAGAGACACCATGCATACTTCAGAAACAGGGCCTACAGGCCCCTGAGCTTGAACTGACCTGAAAGGCCCCCTCCATGAAGATTAGCTGTCATGTAAACTTCCAGAGGAAGAAGGCAGTCAACAGTCCTACGCAGCTACCCGACCCTATGACACCTATGAACCACATCAACAACCAGCATGGCACAGGAACCTGAAGAATACAGTAGTGGCACACGTGCCTTAGTGGTAACCAACAGCTCTCTAATTGGGTTTGAGAACTGCTCAACAAGAGGAGAACCATGCCTGGTACTGGAAACCTAGCTAACTACTCAGTTGTGGTTATTGAAGGAGACTCTACAATCACTAATTTACTAAACCATAATCTTTTTAATAAACTGATTTCTAAATAGATCAGCCATCACTTCTGAAGACTGTTAGTCACACCCACCACCCTAGTGCCCTGGGACAGACATAGGCTCTGAATAGTAGGGAATAGGGGTCAATGGGGGCTATCATATGAGAGTCAAGTTACCCATATTTTTAAAAGCCCAGTGATGGCAAAAGATCATGTTTTTCTCCCCTATTTCTTTCCTTCTACTCTTTTCCCTCTCCTCTTTTCGTACATAGGAAGTGGCTTATACCTCTGATGACCAGTTCAAAGCCACCAGGGCCAGAAAAGATGTGTGCCCAGTCTGTGCTTGGGAGGAACCCATGGAGGTAGTAAGGCAGCCAAATAGACAAAGGACTATCCCAGCACTGCTATGCTCCAGTAACTGGGTAGAGATGGTGCTCAGGGAACTCAGAGGAAGGGTCTATGTGCAGCAAGTTATAGAGCTTTCATTTGACTACAAACTGTGAATCACTGATAAGCAACCATGTGACCTACAAGAACGAGAAACAGTTTCAGGGGATATGGTAAACGAGAGTAAAAGTCCTGTGTTATTTGTACAGAAGGTAAACACCCAGACGTACCTGCTGCCCAGGACATGGGGTCTACCCGTAAGACTGTGTCATCTCCTTGCTTCTAGAACTCCTCTTGCCAGACGGCAGCTGCACAGTGCTGTCAGAACTTGAGCCTTGGCAGGCCAGGCTGCGGGAATGTGTGAGTTCACATACTCTGTGCACCTCTGTGTAGGTGGGAATGACAAAGGTGTGTTCCCAGAGCCGAAGATAAGAGCAAATCCAGACCGTTCCTCCAACTCCACATCAGCTAGCTCTGCTGGAACCCTGCCAGGCAGCCCCATCGATCCCAGACCTTGCAAGAAAGCCTTTGAAATACTGCTGCCTCTTCCCGGGCCTGTTCCCCTTGCCCCCATGGTGTCATTTCCAAATCCATTACATTCCAATGGCTTTGGGATCTTTTAATTACATGTGACGAAACCTTGCTGTTGCTAGAATTAGACAGCCTGTGTTGACGATTTATAGGCCTCGGCGTTCACACAAGCAAGGTAATAAATAACATGAAATGGGCCCTTCAGTATTAAAACTTCAGAGCTACCCACTAAGCCATGACAAAAAGGAGGGAAAAATGAAAAGGGTGAAAAAAATTTTTTTAGCAATAATGCCTGTGTCTCATATGTTTAAAGTACTGTATGTGAAACAGGGGACGTCAAAAACACGGGGTGCTGAGCAATAGGCAACTCATAAAATTTTATATCTGTTGTGAGGATTTCCAGCCATGTAATGAGGCCTTTCCTTTCCTTTCTTTTCTTTCTTTCTTTCTTTCTTTCTTTTTTTAAATCCTGGCACTTCATGCCTGATGAGGTGACTGTGAGGGTGGGTCAGCTGGCACACCCCCATGGTGGCTTCCCCAGACTTAATGACAGAATGAGGACTGCAGGATGGCACAGGCTGTATCTCCTGGCTCCCCATTCAGATGTCCCTACAGCCCCTGACCAGCTCCAGTCCCATTCCAACACCCTTTCCCGTCCTCTTCTGCAACTAAACCCCTTTCCAGTCAGTCATGTTTCTTGTCCTCCAGCACCCAAGGCCTCCAATGCACTCACTCATACTTCACTTAAGCCCCGCCCACCAGGGGGACAGTCAAAGTCTCTTTGGGGAGTTATCAAGTCCAAACAAGCTTAACTGCCCTGCCCAAGATCTAAGACAAGACGCCTTGACTTGTGATGTCTGGGACAGAGATGGAGACTCCACAGAGTCTCTCCTTGCCCCCAAGAAGCTAAGACTTGAGGATTCATTCAAGTTCTAATCAAGAGGCAAGAAATATCCTTGGTGTAAAAGGTTGTGAGAAAGGAGGAATAGGATTGATGGGAAAGGGAAAATGCATTCACTGAGTTAATGTAAAGTCAGAATACCGGAAGCAGAGCATGGCCTCTTCCCAACAAGAGCACATGGACAAGCACCTAAGCACCTCCAGGTCCAAGGCAATGATGTGGGATTCAGGGATATTTTGTGCCTCTCAGCAACAGGAGTCTTTAATTTCTTGCAGTGGATCTCCTACTGCCATGATTTTGCTGTACCTGGGGGGAGGGGGCGTGTATATACATCTCTATGTGTGTCCATATCCCCTACCATTACCAATGTCTCTTGAACCCAGTCCAGAAACCTTATCACTGCCACACTGCCCTTTGGTCCCTTTAGGCAAAACTCACCAAGGCTTACTCATGGATATCCAGCCATCCTAGAGACAGCTCTCATGGAACCACGCACCCACACTGGTCCATTATCTAACCTCCAAAAGAATGGCTTATACATATCAGGCTAGGCTAAAGCACCTTCGGTTAAAAACAGGGACCAAACCTTGTCTAACAGGGAGCCAGAAACACAGCCTTGCCAGTGGACTCTAACCCAGAGCAGTTCTACTGAAGAGGTTTAGATTATTTTGAACCTTTAAAGTTGATCAAAATATAACTCAGTCGCTATAGTTGAAGATCTGGATGAATGAATGACTTAAGAGGTAAATCTGGCATGATTTGAGGGTCACTGGACGACCGAGTAGTATGGATGAGGTGACCCAGATTTTCAGACAGACGAAGAATTATCTGGGAGCAGAGAGATACAGGACAGTGGGTGAAGCACAGCACTGTCTATTTCCGCCTATAACTAAGATCACATGAGCCAGAGTCACCGTGTGAGCAGGAATCGTAAATAGCCCCTTATTGGTATATTCCTAAAAGCTGGTACTTAAGTGATGAATATATTCATTGTGTTAAAAGGCAGGGGACCTCTTCCTGATAGTAGGTTAACACATTACAAAAAAGCATCCACCCCAGAGTTTGTGAGATGAAAGGGAAAGTTTGGAGATATATATATATATATAAACTTTGAATTCCCTAGGCATCAACAATCAAAAAGCCTAGCTTAGATTTTCAGCTCTCTTGCCTGAAATAGCCTGCAGGGCTATTGCAAAGGTACATTTCTCAGCTCAGTAATAACTTTCTGATCTCTTTGGGCCTAGAATTCTCAGAGGGCACAGCTAAGAACTGCGGTGAGTGGCTTCGGAAGTCCCAGCAGAACTCAGGTCAAATGGTCAGGACTGAATGTTTACCACCGAGGGCTGTGGCTCCAGAAAGATAGGCAGGAGGAAATAGGGTGTCAGGGCAACTCAGCAATGCCAGACTTGAGGTGTTCAAGGTAAGTTTGCAGGACAATGGAGGAACTGGACAGTTAGACGGAGTGTGTTGAAAGCGATGGGCTGCAGAAAATCCTGGGGGGTCTTGGGAGGTTAGGTATACTAAGCGGAATTTTAACTTCCTGTATTTCAACTTGTGGTGGCCTTATTGAGAACAACTGCCTTTTAAGTTGAGGAACATCTGTATTGCCACCAGACTGTCTGTCATCCCCGGGGCATTTATATTGCTTTTCACTGATAAACGAAGACGCCTATCTTCAAAGTTAATTCTCACTACATTCAAGATAACGTCCTTTTCGAAACTCTTAGAAGAATTGCTGAGTCAGAGAGTACCCAGACTTAGAAAGCTTTTGAAACTGATTTCTGGGTTGATTCGGCTTCATTCGAGAACCCTGAAGACACAACAAGCTGACAGACAAGTAATGCTGAACAGAATGTGGCAGCTGAGGCTAACGTACCTGAACGGGAGCAGATCATATGGGCCCTTCCTTCAAACGAGAAGGGCTCTGCGTTCATCCGTCTGATGTGATCTAACTCAGGCCCTGGAAGTAGCAGCCAACATCACCACAAAAGGCTCTCCCTACAGATCAAGACCATTAGCAATTGTTTACAACAATTTTATCTGAGGGACTGGACTCTTAACCCCTCGCGGGGGGGGGGGGGGGTAATTAAGAGCACTTGCTGCTCTTAACAGATGACCCAAATTCAGTGCCCACCACACACGCTGAATGGCTCTCTGCCACCTGCAACTCCAGCTCCAGAGGATCTGATGCCCCCTTCTGGCCCCTGTGGGCACCCACACATGTGTAGCATACATACTCATACACATAGCTAAAACTAATAAAGACAAATCTTTTTAAGACTCCTGTCTAAGATCTAAAATGTCAGCATCTAGCAGCAAAGGGATTGGCTTTGAAGTCAGAGGGACTTCAAATCCACCAGTGATTGTTAAACCTCTGGGCCTCGGTTTCCTCATATATGAAATCAGAAAGACAGAACAACCAACCCCTATGGAGTCGCACTGAAGAAGAGCTTGCATTACTTCCACAAACACGTTGCGCCAGTCCTAGTGAGTGCTAAACTGCCAAGGACACTGTCGACTGCATTTGTTTGCTTATTTGCTTTTAGACATCTCCAAAGGAAGATCCACTTGGGGTTTTTATCCCACACTATCAATGGGCTGTTCTGGCTAGTAGTTGAAAGCATAGGGAACACCTATTAGACCATCTCAACCCAGTTTCTAACCACAGTCCCTGGACCCATTTAGTCAGCTCGAGTAAGAAGCCTTTTCTAACCCCTTTCTGATCAGGGTGCTGGCCAGAGAGTCCAAGACTTTTTCTTGTTCTGGGTAGGGATAGTTACCATAGCAACCCACCAGTTGATGAAACCAGGAATGGTACTATTTACACTAAGCAAATGGGAAATATATTATTAATTTTGGCTTAAGAGGCATCATTGCGTTAAAAACCCATTACACTGGACATCACAGAAGCAGAGCGTACTTTCAACATGTCCTTTCTGAGACAATTGTCCAAGGACATTTAAAGGCTGCCTCTCTGTGTGTTCCTGAGATGCCCTGGGCCCCTCCCAGTCTCTCAGACATCCTGCCCTGACCTCTAGGCCATGAAAGCCAAAGGAACTGTGATTTACACAAGAAAGCCACTCTAAAATAGGCCAAGCCAGACAAAGCAGTGCCCAGGAGCCCTATGAAGGCCTGAACTTCGCAGCCTGTTATATTGGTGTCTTAAGAGCCACTCATGTGGGGCGTGTCTCTCATTTTATCCTCTTATACATGTTACCACCCTCATTTCAAAGCTGAATAGACAGAGAGTTACAGAGACTCAGTGAGCTCAAGATCATAATATTATCACCAGATGATCTCCAAGGGGGCAGGGCACGAACTCCAATACAGCCCATCCAAACTAAGAACTCCATTATTTATAACTATGAGGAATTTCCATCAAGAAATAGAAATGCAGTATACACTCTTCTGACCCAGGAAGAAGACACCGAGGGGACAGGCCACAGTAAAGATGATTCTTGACTAAGGATCTAGAAAGTAGACCTCTGGTTTAGGTTTGTGAGCTTTTAAATTCATGCTACATGGAACCAGGGTGTGGCACTTCAGCGAGGGGACAGATCTGGATGCAGGCTGGACATCTACAGCACCTGCTGTGAAGAGGATATGCATTTATGTGACGATGGAAAGGCCCCAGAGACGGGTACCTGTGACCCTTCCCACAGTCTGCTGATAGTTGAAACTCTGCCCTCCTCCTTCCTGTTCTGCCAACTTCCCTTGTTCCGCTCCAGGATTCGAGATCCATGTTGCTGCTTGAGTAGAAATAAAATAGTCCAAAGGCCAGGATTGTGACCACGAGGGAGTCTTTTACGGTTCTCTACCGAGTAATAAAGCAAGAATTTGGCTTCGAGTCCACTGATGTTCCACCCTCAAGGGAGACTGAAAACTAGTAAATTCTAATAGGCCAAAAGAAGAACTATGATAAACTAAAATCACAAATTTTGAAACAACTGATAATCAGATGAGCTACAAGCATGGTGGAGCCAGGGCTGGCAAAAGTGTGAAAAGTATTTAGGAAGAAGCAAAGAGCAGCTGCCTTCTCAAATCCTAAGAAGTTTCTCGATGAGGCCCAGGCTCTGCCTTCTCCAAATAGGAGATAACTTGCTTCAGAGGCATTTGAGAACATGAGAAGGAAATGGGAGGGGGGGAGGGGGAAGGAAATCATTCTATCTCAAAGTTTTATGTACCCCAATGGGTGTGGGTCATTTGATATGCTTAATGAGCAGTGCCACCTCATGTGGAGACGAACCCACCAGTGGGATTGCTATGGAAGACCGAGGGACCCCCCCCCTCCGCCACCGCAGGTTAATAAGGGAGGAAGAAGCTGTTGTCTCCATCCTTTCAGGTTATAAGCCCATGTACTTTTGTGCTGGCTTTGCTGCTTCGAGACTCTTTAACAGCCGTTGCTACAGTCAAGCTTCATAGTCCCTCAGTGAAGTAGGCGGGTCCAGTGTTACTTGCCCTGTATTTCAGAGGACAAAACTAAGGCCCCAAGGAATTCAACTTCCAAAGTCACTGATAAAGATGGATTTCTTTCCTGCTTTCCCAGAGTTATTGAAATCTTCTTGGAATTGTATCCTTTATTTCTTTTACATGTCTAGCATTAAGTTTTAGCTAACATATCAAGCAATGGGTTCGGTACACATAACTTAGCTCAGATAATAAGATCATCGAAAGATATCAACTACACCAAACTCTGTAGAAAGATGAAAATGGATAAAACTTAAGATTAATCAAAAAGAAGACAAGTGTATGAGCCTCTGTGTGTTGAGAAAGCTCAGACAACCCATTGCAATCTGAGAGGTAACTCAAGGTCCCTGAGATGGAAGTCTGTAGCTCAGCTGTTCAGAGATCCCTGCTCCAGACTCCTGCCTTTTGAGGACAGCATCTCAGCACTACTCACACCTCCTATGCCTTGGCCATACGGGGTCGCTGTGTCTACTCCCTGAGTATACCAAGTTCTTCTAGCTTCCATTCCCTGGTGACTCCTCTTTATAAAGCCAGAAGTTCAAATGTCCATGGTTTTTTAATCTAATATTGATTTTTTTAATTCCATATTTAATTAATTGCTCCCTGGAAGTCACTGAAATTCTCATATTTCCCCCATTCTTCTCCACTGTGAGTTTTCTGAGTGTAGGAATGGAGACATGTCTAGCCCTGCATTCCTAGCATCTGCCAAAGTGCCTAGCACTTCCTAGTATGTAGGTGAGTTCAATCACCACCATCTTAAAGTCACCTATCGAGCATCTCTTTGGCTGTATAGTATATTGGCAATGGGGTCGAGGATTCTGTCCCCATATTCTATTGATCTCCATAAACACTTAGCAAAGCAGAAGAAGCACATTGACTATATTAGCTGACTCCAATGATTTCATTGTGCTATTGAGCCCAAACATGATGTAAATTGAGCTGCTTAGAGAAGGACTTCAAAGAAGAAGAAGGAGGGAGTAGAGAACAGCACAAGACTGTTGGGCACTGCATGCTGACCTAGGTTCCAGAAGAATTGAAGACCAATATGAGAGCTGCCTGTTGCTACCTGACTGAGAGATACAAGGTCAACACAACCCAAGTCACTCTTCTATGGAGATGTCAAAGAAGGGACAGTCAGAGTAATCAGGAAGACTTTATGGTAGAAGAGGGAGTCAAGAGTTGGGACTGGATTATACTCGCATTATAAAAATAGGCATCCCTAGAATGAAGAGCAACCATGAGCCTAGAACCAATAATTATTATGGCTTGGAACAAGCAATGCATGATCCTAAGTACACCCTAATAGGCTCTATCATGGTCAGGAAAGACAAGAGGCAATGGCGCGCCCACTTACCACAAGATACTGATTTTCAAGGTAGATAATTAAAACAAAAAAGAAAAGAAGTCCAGATGGATGTTAAACACAGAGAAGCACTGGTCAATGTGCTGGCAGATGACTGCTTCAGCTGGGCGTGGAACAAATAATATCAACTCCCCCAGTACCCAGAACAACTCTGAACTTATGAAAACCTCTCAAGGAAAAGCTCCAAAGCAGTGTTCAAGATGCAACGGGGCAGCAGAGATGGGCTGAAAGTTTTGGCATTGAATAAAAAACTGTTAAAGCAAGAACAGAGCCTAACCATTTAGCTTCCTTCTGACCGGAGCTGTATCAAGGCTGTCCTTTGGTTTCAACCCAACATGAGAACAGTGTTTCTGATGTTTCTTCATGTACACTGGCATAGAAAGGAAATGAGATTAATAAGACGAGGGCTATCAAGTATAGAAGCTGTAAAATAAACATAAAAAGGAGCAGAAAATAAGTAGAACCGGGAAGTAGCAAGTGTATGCCCATGGAAGGGAAGATTGGTCCAGAGGAAGGCAGGACATTAACTTAGAAAGTTGACGCTTCTAAGTGTTATGTAACTGTGCTTGCTGCCACATTATCTTCACGGTGTTGTCTACATTATACCCTAGAGTTAAGGAGGGACTTAATAGAAACTCATTTTGTCATCTGAATGCTATCTTCTTGAACAGCAGTCCCTGCTGAACTTAGCTGTAAGGGTTAAGATATTGAACTCCACACAGAGAAGTATGGAATCAGCCCAGCCAGTTGCCAGTGGGAAGAAGGAATCAAGCCTGGTACAGGTCCAGTGCCAAGTACCAAACAGGATGTGTCTCAAACAGATAGGACTATGTCTGTACCTCTAAGGAAGCAAGTCCCGGAGGCATCATCTAAGCTAGGAGTTGTTGTCAGGTACTGTAGGCTATTTGGTTTCTGGTTCTAGATCTAGAAGGTCAAAAGCATAAACAGAAGACCCTATCATAACCTAAACCAAGATAGGTATTCTACGCCTTGACTCTTAGGTTCCAATCATAAAGGACCCTATCGCTCATTTGGCATGTACCATGGTTTCCTGGAAACCAAGGCTATATCTGGGCAGTACACCATGTGTACAAGATCTAGAGAGGTAGCAATTCACAACTGTGGATACATGGTAACATGGGGTGCTCTGGGTTCTAGAAATTAACCATTATGGGGATTAGCCTCCCTAAGTGGCAGGGTGGGGACAGCATGGCTGTGGGTTTATAGAGAGCAACGGCACTCAATAACAAACCAAACAGAAGCTCTCTCGGGGTGGATTCAAGAGATCACAGGCTCAGAAGCAGCCACAAGCAGAAGCTGGCGCTGGGACCTGGGTTAGAATCTGACATGTGGACTGAACTTTGGGGCTCAGCTCCAAATTCCAGAAGAGAGAAAGAGAGAGGAGAGAGAGAGAGAGAAAGAGAGAGAGAGAGAGAGAGAGAGAGAACACGTTCTTATTGTTCTTATTTTATTGCCTCAGAATGATCTCCAAGTGGCTAATAATACTGATGTATGAGGATGGAGACCTGAGGTGATAACTGCTATTGCACGCCACTCCCACGCAGCAGGGCCCATGCCCTATCCATGTGGGACCAGCACCCTCAGGATGCCCGTGTGGGATCCATTTTGCCCCCATCCATTTCATTCCTTCCCTTTTTCTGCATATACTTCTGCAACAATGCCTACGATTTCCCCCATGGTCAGAATCAGCCAGCAAACAGAGCATGCAGCATCTGTTCATACCATGGGCAGCCAGGAAGCACAGAGCACAGACTAGAACCAGGGTTGGGGAAAAATATTCAAAGGCCCTCGTTATGTGCTCCCACCAACCAGGCCCCGCTTGCTGAAGGATCTGCAGCCTTCAAAATGCAGCTACAAGCTACAAACCAGGTGCTCAACAGGACCATGTGGGGGATGTTTCAGACTCAACCCATAACAGTCACTAATTTGCTGTTTTCTCCAGGGCTTCTGACATTACTATAAGAATTACTGCACAGTAGTCTTACAGGAGTTTCATTTACACCTCAAATTCTTTTCTAAACAGCTTTGCTGAGATTTTAAGATTTTTCTGATCAAACCCCCTCATTTTGTAGACTCAGAAGTAAAACCTAAAGAACTGAAGTCATTTGTCAGTAGATCTGTGTCATCCTGCATAGAGGCCACACACAGCCTCCATCATCAGCTCCCTCTTCCACAGAGAGGAAAGAAATGAGGAACACAGGAGCGTAAGACCCATGCTCACTCTCCAGACAGCTTCATCGGGTAAGAAGAAAACAAGAAAAGTAAATGACTGAATCTTGGTCCATAGACCCTCACCATGGCTCCCATCCTGCCCTCCGTTCCCTGCTTCCTTTCCCCATTTTGGTCGTTCACTGGGCACTCATAAACTAGCTGCAACAATGGGGGTCCAAAATGCCTGTCCCCAAGGACCTGAGAGTCTGATGGGAAGTTACAGAAAATAAGTAATTTTAATTAGGGTGGTATTGGGTTCTATAGGCCAAAAAAGGAAGAGAACGAAGCTGCTGTACACAAGGCAAGGCGGGATGGAAGCTGGAGAGCATTAATCTGGAAGGGAGAAGACTGGGTGTTTGTTTACCTTGGGTAGAGAGCAGCAACTGGGAAAGATACAGCAGTCACTCAATGTCTTTGCACGAGGTCTAGAGGCTAGAGATAGAATATACTAAGCAAGAAGGAGAATAAAAAACAAGACCAGAACAGGTAACCATGGAGATTCTTTGGATTTAAGTTGGAGGGTGTTGCCAGCCGTAGGTAACGTAGAAGCACCTGACATTTATAAGGGCCACAGGCTGTAGTACCAGGGAGAGACAGAAGGAAGACGCATTCTCAGGCTAACACAGCAACTAAGATGAGAGATGACAACAGCCAAGCCCAAAGTGACACACTAGACCAGGAGCTCCCAAATTTCCCCATGCAAAGTCCTCTTTTGTATTAAACAACATTTACTAACATTACAGATTTCTTCCACCGTGGCAACATGGTCTTAGTGGTGTTGTGTACGGGGCAAACACTAAATGAATCCTCTGTACTCCAAGTGTTCAAACATTTGAAAGAGTTACCCACACAAATAGTAATTTTTTAGTTTTTTCAGACTCAGCAATTACGTTGTTCCCCCAAAGTAGGCACAGAGACTTTTCTCTCTCCCTTTACCCATTCCTTCAACCAGTCCAAGCCTTGTTTCTCCAGCCCCTCCATAGGATGGATCCAGGGAGCTCACATTCTCAAATGTCAGTAGGTGTGGATGATAACCAAGCACAGATCATCTCCTAGAATCCACCCCTACATGGAAATCAACAGATCCCAGATCAGCCTGAGACTGTAAGCAAAACATGCCAGAGTGCGCACTGTGAGGTCAACGTTCATTAGATTGGAACCCTACTAAGACGGAAAAAGGGGGATGTTAATATGCGTGGGTGTAATGAGCTTTTCTACCCAGTTACCATATATGTTTCAACAAAGACTTTCCATGTTTAAGTACAAGGTGAAGAAAGGCACACATTTGAAGCCATAGACTTCAATTTACCCCAGGCAGGAAGGGAACCGCACAATCTGCAGATTAAATACATTTTTTATTCCACAAGATGGCTTTCTTTCCCTCCTAAAGTCAGTCTTGCATCCCAACTATAATATGCTCAATAAGAATTTGTGGAATGTAAAAGCACCATGCTAGGATTCCCAGGCGAGAAACAACAGGAGGAAAGAGTATATGTACCACAAGATGATTCCAAATAAACCAGCGTGCATGAGGAAAAGAATATAACAAGCCGAAGGCGTACAGCTACCCTTAGATAAATCATGAGTGGTTTGAAGGTAAGGAAAGTTCCAGTGCCCCACTTCACAGAGGCTGAAGCTTGTGGTGAGGTGGAAGCATTTGCAGGGTATAATTACACACCCTTCAGCGTCCATACTGCCTTCCACGCAATGTAAAACAATGTGTCATAGTCCCGTACAGCCAGAGCCGTAATTTACCAGAGTCAGCAACTCTGGGGGGCAGGTAGGCCATATTTCAAAGGGGGAAGGGGAGTTGTGGGAAGAAGTGAGAGACAGCCAATCAATTTCCAAAGATCTTGCTTCCCTGCCACTCCGCTGACCTTTCGGGCAAGACCTAATGCCAATTAGCTCAGTTATAAAGTCCATAATTCTTCTGGGGAAGGCCGTGTGTAGCACATGATCATTTTACAACGGTTGTCCTAATTTGCAACCCCCAAACATAGACTCCTGGGGCCGCCAGGTGGGGGTGGGGGATTTGTTGGCAAGAGACTGGAGCAGCTGGAAGGGATCACAGAGCACAATTACTGTCCGCGCATGGCCACATCTGGAAAACAGCTCTGTGCTGGCTTTAAAACAGCATTAATGAAGAATGGAACTTTGTGCTGGGAATGACTGGGTGGGGAGAAAAGGAGGGGGAAGTACAGGGGTACCCTTCTGCCCAGTGTGGTGGGGGTGAAGAGACTGTAGAGAAAACAGCAGGCAGGGTAGAAGACAGAATCCAGGATGAAGTGGGCGTTGACAAGAGAGAAGGCTGCAGAGACACTGTTACTGTAGCGGCATGTCTCTAAACCCCTTCCTGTCTGCCATCTTGAAACCTGAGCATCATGCAGGGCTGGTCTTTTGCACGTTAAGTTTAGCTGATATTTGTCCATTATGTGAAATATTTGTGATACTGGAAGTTTTCAAACTAAAAGCATATACAGAAATAGTACCTAAATTCTCCAGGTCAACATTGAGTCCCTTGTTTGGAGGGTCCCTTCCCTGTAGATGGATTTGAAAGTGCAAATTTGCATATTGCTTTTAGAATATTGGGCATATAGAGGATGCTCAATAAAAAATCATGGGCTAGACACAAATTGAATTAGCTAAATGAGTCATTTGTGACTATGACCTAATTAATGAATTAATTCCTGTCTTTGATTTCTCAGTTACAAGGACTACATAAGGCCAGAAGGATTCTCAATCATAAGTGCAAGTACAGAAGGTAGTAGATCATTCTGAGGAGGTCTCAAGATCCCACTGGAAAGGGAGATGGGGTATTCATAGTTTTGAAACCTAACGTTCAGTAGTATAATATATTTTCATATTTTGGAAAGCTCACAGTCTGTCTTTGACTCCACTAATGCAATCTATGGATAAAGGAGCAGAAAAGAATGTGACAAAAAAATCAAATCCAAAAGGGCTCTTTACTCCCCATCTCACCAATATTCTGGACATTTCTGGATCTGCAGAAGAAGGGAGGGAACTGTGAAGCCGGGCATGGTGGCACACGCCTTTACTTCCAGCACTCAGGAGGCAGAGGCAGGTGGATCTCTGAGAGTTCAAGTTAAGCCTGGTCTGCACAGTGAGTTCTAGGATCATAGAGAGACCTATTTCAAAAGCAAAAAGAACAAAAGAAGAAAGAAAAGAGCTGTGGAATGCTGAGGATGGGTTTGAGACCTTGGCATCTAGTCTCTCCTGTTTTCCATTTCATTATTTCGGATCAGATGCTTGGGTCCCCAAAAGTTAGGTACCTTAAAGGGACAGCCAGGACAAACTGCAGAGGAAATGGTGATGCAGGAGCGCAGACCATCTTCACCCCCTTTGCCCTTGTGCCCAACTCTGCCTGCCCAAAACCACCTCCCAGGCATTCACTAGGAGTTTGAAGACTTAGTCCATTCAGATTGCTACAAAAACTACCACAATCTAGGCATCTTATAAACAAAATGTAATTATTTCTATCAGTACTAGAGACTAATAATCTGAGGCCGGTGTGGGAACATGATGGAGTTCTAGGACAGGCCTGAGATACACAGATCATAGTTCCCTTCTTGTGTCCTTATGTGGACTCTCTATTATAAAGACATTTATCTCGTTACCCCTCATGACCTAATTAATCACTTCCTAAAGTTCTCATATCCTTAAGTCATCACTTGAAGGTGGAGATTTCAAGATATGAACTTGAGGAGACTTAACATTCAGACTACTGAACCTATTTTAGTACCAATTTTGTGACTGAAAATTCTACACACCAGACCACAGAAATTCACCCCTACATCTGAGGCAGAAATCATCCCACTGATGTCCCTGGCAGACCAGTCTTCTTCCTGCACTATGGTACTTGCAACAGACAGCAGAAGCTAAAGCCTCCCGCCAGACTTCAGTTGAAGTTTCACCTCAAGCACCTACCCGAGAAGTGCTAATTAGAAATTAATATGTCTGCATGCGAGTAAGCAAAGGTTTCCTTTTCTGTGAAGTGAAGATAAAGACACTTAAGTCATGGGATTCATGTAAAGAACAAATGAGGCAGCGCATGTTAATGGGATTTCTCGGCTGCTTGGAGTTCTGCTGTAATTTCTATGTGTGTACCAGGACCTTGCATGCAGTCTTTAGATAGCTGAATTCTGATGTTAGTTGAGTATCCCATTTCCAAACTGGTGTGAGCAGTTGTTTCTCACAGAAAGCATCCATAGAAAGTCGTGTTGGGGCTTCTTGATTATGAAAATGCATTATTCTTACCTTGCTATTGCAGTAGTCAATATAAAAACCTTATATGTACAAGGTATCTTTAGGAAATCATTCCCCTGTATCCGCGATAAAATCAAAATGATATGCCACAAATCTGAATTTAGCAAGGCCTCTTCCACAATAGATCATAACATCCAGCCCCACACATCCAAACATGCAAGTCAAAATGGATGACGATAGCATCAGAGCCTTTGCTTGGTAAACAGTCTTCAAGGACTGAGAAAACTGTCTTCTACATTCTGGGCTATTGTTTATCTTAGTATAGTGTTATTTTATCTACACACAGTAACTTTACATATTTAGGAGCATAGTGTGTGATATATGGAGACAAATACATCATGTGCAATGAATGATCAGATCAAGGTAACTCACATGACCTTGACCTCTGACATTTGTTCTTGGAAAGCATTCAAAAATCCAATTAGTTACTTTTAAATGTATAATTAGTTGTGGCCACCATGATCATCTGATTGTGCACATAACATAGAAGCTGTTCCTCCAGTTGACCTCCTAGAAGTTGTGCAATTATGCTGCCTGCCAGAGCTGAACCTCATCGGGACAGCTCACTACATACTTAACTGATGACTGCTCCCGTTCCATACCTTCGGTCTTTCTTACTCCACTATCTCCTCCATGTTTTATTTCATTTTCCCTATTAGTTCCTGTTGTCAGTTCCTTGTAGCCTCTGCCCCATGACCTGGGTTTTCTCCAGTTTCCAAGATCTCTGAAAAGATGCCTAACTTACTCAGGCTAGGTGCAAAGTCCCATTGATGCGTCTAAGTGACATCTGTGTCCCTGGAAATCCTGTCACATGGCAGGCTCAACATTTGCAGCTATCACAAAATAAACGCATTTGGAAATAGCCTTAAACAGCTGTGACTGGCTCACATCCTCCTAATGTCTCACCAAAATGTCTCCCAACCTCCTCTCCTTCAGAATTCCTGACCCTGGTTTCTCTGATTCAGGTGACAGCCATGAGAAGCGTTTCCTCCTCTATCTATGTCAGAGGCCTCAGGTTTGGGGACTGAGGTCTGTGAGAAGTCCTGCTCCTAGCAGAGCCTCTTCTCTGATGGCTACCCTTTCCGTGTAACTCTCACTCTGTCCTGATTCTTATAAAGCTTGTGATAGTAATTTCTCACTTCTAATTACTCCTGCCTAGAGTCTATTCAAAACCCTGGAGCAGATGAGGCACTTAGGAGAGAGCCCTCCAAGCCTGGCAGGTGTTAGGACTTGAAGGGATGCTCTTCCTCCAGCTCCTGAGGATTTCGACACTTCCATGAATGACAAAGGCATGCGCCTACCTGACTTTCTGTCCAGCCACGGGGTACTCAGAAATGACCTTAAGTGTAAATGCTTCTGACTTACTGTGAGTCTTCCACACTGTCTTCCAGGTAACCTTTCTGGCCGGTCCAGTTCCTGGCCCCTTCTCTTCTTGTCTTCCCTGACTTCTGTAATCTCTTGCTTTCAGCCACCTGGCCAATTACTTTTCTCCAGCATTCTTGGCTCTGAGATTGACATCCTCCCCTTTCTCTTCTCCACTTCAAATCCTACCTGTCCTCCAAGTTTCAGACCAAATGCCACCTCCTCGGTACACCGCTGAGCCCAGCTGGAAATGAGCCACCCTCTCTGACTGGCATCGTCCCTTATGCTTTTATTCTGTGAGGCTGACGTAGCTTACCTATGTTAGCCATTTACTGCGGAGCTATGACAAAATTCCTGGCAGGCACAACTTAAGGAATAAAGGACTTGCTTCAGTTCATGGTTTCAAGGGGTTCATCCCATCATGGCAGGGAAGACATGGGGCTGCAGCTCAGATGGTGGCGGAGGAATTGTGGGGCAAAAGCTGCTCATATCACCGTGGATCCTGAAACAGAGAGTAAGACAGGAATAAGGAATGGGTACGAACTTCCAAGGTCCACTCCTCGGAACCTAATTCCTCCAACTACTTGCCCATATTTCCAAACATCCAAAAACAGTGCCACCTGCTGGACCAAATACTTCAGATCCAATCAAACCCTAATACCACTGCATTGGAACCATCGGAATTGAAGAAGTACGGTAGAAACGAGAAAAGAATGGCTCTAACGGCAAAGCGCAAGGAAGATGACTGTAGGATGTGAGTTTGTGTCCCAGAAATAGAAGTGGCATATAGAAAAGATAGTGTCAAAGAAGCCACAAAAGCCTCAACCTGCAGAAGAAAGGGACTAGAGATGAGTCTAGTGTCACTAGAGTGGGGGGGTATGGAAATGAACAATGAAGCACTGTTGATCACCTGTTAATGCCTGTGCTTTGGAGAGCAAGAAAAGGTCTAATTCCTTCAAGTATCCGTTTGACCCGAGATGCCAGGGTTATGTGCCACTAGGTCACTAAGGACTCTATCTTCCCAAGCAATCAACAAATATCTGAATGGGAAGACACAAGAAATTACAGGTTAAATGCAATTAGTTCCCTTCTGGGGATGCAATTGATTGAAAATAAGAAGGATGAGACAATCAGATAGTTACAATGTAAGGCAAGGAACGCATGATCCCACTTAAAGGATAGAGGCAAGGAACCCTTAGAGAGGTTAGAGAAGCAGTCTGAAGGACAAAAGAGATGGTTGAGGTTAAACCCTTCAATCCAGTGGGGAAAAGGAGATTTGAGTGGAGCCCTAATGATAGGATAGACTTGGCCAGAAAGAAAGGAACACGATGTTTTAAGATAGGGTGGAAAGTGCAAAGAGGTTTGTGCAAGAGAGCCAACAAGGAAGAAAATGCCAAAAAGGCCATCTGCACAGTTTGCGGGAAGCTCAGTGCCCAAATAAGATGCTCAGACTTCACTTCCCAGGACAGTGGGGAGTTAGATAGTTCCCTCTAGTAGACAGTACCCTATGCTATGAAAGTGTGCTGTTCTTGTGCTCTCCCACAAGATTCTTCCATCTTAGATTTGTATGAGTCTTCTCGTCACTTTCTAAGTACATAGTCTGTGCTCCCTGTGTGCCATCTGGCTAAACCCAGTAGACCCACATCACTAACATCGGAAGGAGTGCTTTGCTTCCCATGTCCTCTTTGGTGTAGACTCAAGTTTGAGCTGTACTCATTGGGCCAGAACCCAAAAGACTTCCACTAGCTGCAAGCAATGGGTTTCATCACTAGGGCTCTCCTCTGGGAAAGTGGATGTTTGGTGTCTAGCCTTGAGATGGTAAAAGATCTACCACATTGTGGTCCTGGGGCAGAGACTTCCTGAATATGAAACCAACATCTTTGTTTAGATCCTGTTTCTGCCCTCACAACCACACCTTGGACCTCTGGATCCATACATAAGCTTTGTCCCCGCCCTGGAAGCTCATTCCTTCATCTATTCACCTATTTTGTTCACTCATCTCGACTGCCCTACATTATCTGGCATCCACTGTGCCAGCCACAGGGATCGTTTATATTTAGAGAGCTCTCAGTGGTTGATGAGCTCTTTGATGTCTTTTATTCAGCAGTCTAGCAAAGTTGCATCATTCTCTTTATTAAAACATAAAATTTGGATCTCAGGGAGGCTCGGTGGCTTTGCTCAAGCCAAAAACTCAGTAACTGACCATTGCTGCCACAGATGAAGACCTTATCACTACCCATTAAGGCCATCTTTCCCATCCAGGACAGCTTTGCTATCACGTACTTTCTACCCATAAACCTCAGGGAGTTAGCCTGCTTATGCCCAAAGTCCCCGGGGCCATAGGCTCCTGGCTTTCCTTGCAACCTACTGCCATAGGCCGGACCAACGATGAGTACACTGCCTCTAGATGCCGCTGCTTCTGAGTTAAACACCCCGTGCATTCTATATTGTCTGGAGTCCCCACAGAGGGGATAAAAAGTGGGAGCTAAAACAGGAAGTGTGAGGAATCATGGTCTTTAAAGGACTATTAAGTAATGCAACCTGGAACTCACTTTGACCTCTCTGAAATGAGGGTGGAGTTCAACCTCTTCCCAAATGCTCTTGTACGGCCTCCATGCCCTCACCCTCCCTCTCCTGGATTGTATTAATGACTCTACTCCCTTTCCTTTATTGGTACTACTCTATGCCAGACCGTCATCATCCCCATATTCCTTATCCATACAGCATCGGTGGCCACTACGCTCCCAGACTTCTCATGCTTTCATCACTGGGGTCCTGGTTCCTATTTTCCAAGGCAAGTTCTTCCTTCAATGCAGGGAAATGTGTCAAGTTCCTACACCTCCTCTAATGTCACATGGAAGCTTCCATAGTATGCAGAGCTCTGGGGCTGCACACAGAGTCACGTGAAGGATGTCCATAGAGGAGTCCTTGCCTTTGAGCAGCTTACAGTCTGGAGAAGCCTAGCACAGAGCTGGGTGTTAAAGAGATCTCGGAGGCAGAGCCCTGTTGTAGGGAGGGCCGCTTGCTGGTTCCAGGATGCTGGGCTAGCTTAGACCTGAAATAATCACACAGAAACTGCATTAATTAAATCACTGCTCGGCCCATTAGCTCTAGCTTCTTATTGGCTAACTCTTACATCTTCGTTTAACCCATCTCCATTAATCTGTGTATTAAGACATTAAGGCTGTGTCTTATCGGATAAAGTTCCGGCGTCTGTGTCCAGTGGGGCTCCATGGCTTCTCTCTGACTCCGCCCTTCTTCCTCCCAGCATTCCATTTAGTTTTCCCCACCTAGCTCTGTTTTCCCTGCCATAGGCTCAAAGCAGTTCTTTATTCATTAACCAATAAAAGCAATGCATAGACAGAAAGACCTCCCATACCAGAGCCCAAACAGTCTATATGTAATCAGGATAAAATGGGTTGTCTTAAAATAAATGGGAGAGTTGAAGGCAGATAAAGGAAGAAAGACACAGGGATTTATGTTTTACTGGAAAAGTGTCCTAAGATCCTCAAAGAACATAGAAGAGCTGAGTGCTCAGTGGTCTGTCTTCAGTGACTGGCATGGAAGAGGACATTCTGGAGGACAGAACAGCAGGAGCAAGTGCCCTAGGGCAGGACTAAGTATGGAATCTGAGATGTCTGGTCTTCCTGGAGCATCTGGCTGTGATGAACTTGGATCTCCTCTCCAGATTTCAAAGCTGAACTCGGCCCACATGCAGGACGATGTCCATGTGGCCTCAGGCAGCCCGCCCGGGTGGTATTTTTCCATTACCCTGGGAAGCAGAGTTCAGTCACTTGTTGATAGCAATGTGGCCATTCAAGGAGAAAACAATTAGAGATGCCGAGCCCTGGCCCTGAAGAGGAAGGAGGGAGGGGGAAAACGTCCTCCCTGGGGGAAAAGGGCAGAGTGGGAAACATCCAAGAGGGTAATTGGTAAATATTATTGTTTCGTTCCCTGTGCTGACTCTGCCCTGGTCTCTCTGCAAGTGGCACATTTAAATCACAGCCTGACTTTGGCAGATTTAATTGAGTCGCCACTGAAAAAGAAATTATCCCTGTGCTATTAATTTTTATAGTTCCTCAGGGTTTTTTTAAAAAGTGTTTGGATTTTCGAGGTCTTTGAAAATGAAAACATTAAATTTTATTAAAAGGAAATGTAGCGGGGGCTGGCAGGTCCTGACAAGATGGTTAGTGGGAAGGCTTGGGTCCTCTCAGCTAGTGTGACAGAATAAGAGGCAGGTGGGTCTCCAAGGATGTGTGATGTCTCCCAGAAACAGCTCCTGGTGGGTGCCCTGTGAGAGTTACCCAGACCCTGGCCTCCTGTCCCAAGCCCCTGCTGGTGCCCGAGCAGATAAGCAGCTAGCAGCAATGGGCTCTCTCAACAGAGGCTGAACAAACATAAGACCCAATCTGTAGGGCCTGAAGCTCGTGTGATGCAGGGACTTCCTTGAAGAAAAATAATTCAAAATTGCAAATACTAAATTATGTCAGAAAGTGAAATTTTAATGAGAAAGAGAAAAGTCACAACAAACTGCACATTTGAAAAGCCGACAAATTCCTCAGCCACCGCAAAGTTTAGAATAATTGGCACACATCTGTAATACTTCTCTCCCGACAATTTTTTGTCAGCAAGCACTTTGATCATCTCTTTCAATGACTGTGATCTTTTCAATATTATTTTTAAACAGAGAATATGAAGATAATCTGTCTCTCATCTAACAAGTTGATCAAAATTGGTGCTTTATTATTCATGGTGTGGAAAAATCTCTTTCAGCCTCACAATTCGTCACTGGTAATGCCGTGTGAGTTTTCAGGGCTGCTATTAACTTCGCAAAAAAAAACCTCTGTCCAGTATCTTTCCTATATGAGCTATGAAAATTCAGGGCATTTTAACATTTCTTTTATAGCAACAAATCAAAAATGCTCTTTGAATTTATGAAACTTCCTAACCAAATTGTCATTGATGTCCCCATCTTTGTGGCATACAATAAATTTTATGGTCTCTCTGTCAACATCGGTATCTCCTGTCAAATCAGCAAGACGTTTAAACACTGGGATTCTGACAAATTCTGTGTCAGTAATTCCCATCCAAAAAGAAGCAAGATGAAGAGCATGGTTAATTATATTACTTTGCATGATCGAAGATATTCCTGACAAGAGAGAACTTGCATTTTGTTGGAGTAGTGATGACAATCACCTGCTTATGCCTTTATATATCTGGTGATGGGAGGGCTTCCCACCAAATGGCTTGTTTCTCTCCCATCGTCCATGAGCTTCCAATGCTGGGCACTGTAGGACACGTGTACTTGTGCCTCCCCCATCATTTCATTCCCCTCCGACTCAACACACAGGGCATCAGCACAATAAGTTTCATGGGTGTTCTTGAAAATGAACACTGAAATGTGACAGCTCGTGACAGTAAATTACAGGCAGATAAGTAAACAGTATGCGTATCAAATGACCCCAAACCAAATCTGTGCCCACAAACACCACAGTTGCTTAGTGGTTCATAAAATGCCATTTCAGTGCCACCCGATGGGTAGCAAAATCGGAAGTTATAGAAACAAGGGTATTGATAGGTGATAGCCGAGAGGCCTCACCAAACACATAAAAGCTTGATGACCATGTAAACACATTATGTTAATTCACGTCTAAGCGAGACTTTGTGTGAGCAGCTTGAGGGTGGAAGGTGACCAGAGCTGTACAGGAAGGACCAGGAAAGCAGGAGGCGGAGCCTGCATTGTGTATGACCCAGACCACTGTGGAAGAGCACACCTGTGTGCCTGAGTGTGTTTGTACATGCACAAGTTCAGTCATGTAAGTGTGTGGCATACTATGTATACATGTCTACTGCCGGACAAGTGTGCATACATATGTACTGTGAGTCATGCATGTACAGGGAAGAGAATTGAGGGATAAATGTGATGTCTGCGGGAGAACTGCCCTCGCCTAACAGTGGGCATCAGCCAGACAAAGAAACAGGGCGCTGACACCCAGAATGGCGGGACAGTTTGCCCAACAGTTCCCATTCGGTCAGTGGCAGAGCACAAACTCTCCCTCGGCCCCTGACAGCGTGCTCCACACACTGTATGCATCAGCTCCAACCTACAGAGACAACTTCCACTTGCTCTCCAGGGCTATGTCAGCAGACCCTGACAATCTGTCCCCACACCGAGGCAACGAACCTGAGGAGTGACCTCCCTACTCCTTCAGAAGGATCACTCAGCTCCGCCAGCCATGTCTCTTTCCTGGGCCTCTTATCCTGGTCCCTGGGCTCCAGCTCTGTCCCCACGGACACACAAAGTGCTCGAGAATCAGGTGGGCAAGAAGCAAAGAGAAATGCGTGTTTTGCTCCCACGGCCGTCTGAGCTGTGCTTCCTTTACCAAAACTGAAACTTGTTTGAGTCAAGTCTGCCGCAAAAATAAGAACTCTAGATGATTTATACTTGCCTGGGTAAGGAAATACACACAATACCTGTCCAAATAAAAAACTCAAAGGATAGTCATATTAGATATTCCATACCCGGCACTCAGCAGTCTCAACTCAAGCTAAAGCTTTTTGAAATTATAGAGTTTGATTATTATAGGAGTAGCAGAATTGGGGCACCGATTCAGATAGTTCTAAATCTCTTGGTTTACCACCTTCCATGGAAGAAAATGGGATAATTCTCCAGTATCAGAAGAATACTAGCCAGATTCCCCAATGTAGAGTCATTTAAAGACCCTCAAAATCAAAAATTAATAGTTGTTCCCTTCCTGTGGTTACCCTGCCATACATATGCATATAAACACACACACACACACACACACACACACACACACACACTTATCTTTGTCACTCCTGCCCCACCAAGTCTGCTTCTCCCACCCAGTCTTGTTTCCTTGTTGCTATCCCTCCTCCAACATTTTGGCATCAGCCATCTGGTTGCAGATCTCTGGTTTCTGTTTAATCTCTACACGGACCTTCTATATTTACATCTCTTGACCCTCAGTATTTCAATGTGGTAGATTTGGGGGTGGACTGATTATATGTTCACTAACAGATGACTGCCAAGGGCACTTCCAGCTTTCCTCAGGTTTGTGAGAGGCTCTGGTGAGGGCTGGAAGATAAGGTCAAGTGTGTGTAAGGTGTGTGTATGTGTCTGTCTGTCTGTCTGTGGTGAGTCATTGGAGCTAGAGTTAGAGAAGACCTAGAAGCATGAACCTCAGTCAGTCTGTCTCATTTTATAGTTGAGCATGAGAGCGCACGTTCTGCATGCCTGTGAGCGTTCATATGCAGCTCTCAGGAGACAAAGGGCCAGCCAGGCGTCCCCGCAACAAGGGCACCCAGCTCCGAATCTCCTTTCTCCCTAACCCTTTACAGCCAAAGAAAGACCCACTCGCTCCTCGGAAAAATAAGGTCAAAGCCTCCTCCCAGGCTGAACTCATAAACCTCTAGCCTGTGGGAACAGGGCCCACCCTTCCAAGTGGAGACAGACAGACACTGGCCCAGACACACAGAGTGTGGAAACTTCCACCGCCCTGCCTTTGACCTCTCTACCTCCCAGCTTTTTGCATCTTAAAGGGACCCTAGCTGCTAGAGGACAGGCCAGCCAGAGAGCTCAGATGTCTGCTACCTCCAAGCTGCTGTCCTTGGATAGAGGGCTATGTCTTCGTTTTGTTTAACATCTGGGGATGCCGAAAAGTTTAGGAAGGAGTCAGAGTGCCCCTCACGTTCAGAAGCCCAGGGTTATTTCTGTTCCATTTCCAAAGAAGCTGGCCTATGTCCAAGGATGACGGCATCCTGAGGAGTGTGAGGGGACAGCTACTCCCTGTCATTAGACCCCTGCCTTGAGTAAGCTGCCTGTCTGACCCTCCGGGTCTGCTTTTGCTGACTGCTCCACTGGAGAACTTTCGGACTCGAAGCCATTGACGGCAATAAGCTTCCTGTGTTGTTGATGGCGTTGATGTTGAGCAAGCTTTAAACCTTGCTCAACAGGGGCCAGTACAGTTTCATGAAAGACAGATCCGCTAGGAGTATAAGTGTAAAGAAAAGAGCAACCCAGGGCTCTGGGTCAGAGGAGGTAGAGGTTTCACATGGCTTGGCCTGCTCATTCCTGGATTCTACCAGGTTCCCTGCAATCAAGTCAGTCAGATGCTGAGCCCTCCCGAGGCCACTAGTAGAAGTGCCAACTGTCCAACCCTGAGACTCAGAAGAGGTCATTGGACGTTCAGTAAAGCAACATCAGCACCCAGTGACTCAGTGAGCTCTTCCCATATCTCACAGAGTGATTCTTCATGTCCACAGCCATTCGCAGAGTTCATTTGGTCTATGTAATGAGCATCATGTCCTGTGGTCTGGGGACTGTGCAGATGGTCACTGTAAGGACACTGTCAGTGTGCCACTACCTTGTGGCCAGGGCTCTGTCTGCCCAACATGCTCTATGCCAGAGAAGCAGGAGACCAGTGTGTCCCAACCTTTGGGGAATGTGTCTGGTTAGAAAAGCATAGAAGTCATTTTCTGCTGGCCCGGAAGTAGAGTCTTTTCCACTTAGGATGAGCAGAGCCTCAACAGTGTTTCCAGTCATTGACTTAGAAAGGAAAACATGATGCTCGGCTGAAGAAATGGCTCCTTGCCCTACAGGAGGATCTGAGTTTAGTTCCCAGAACCCAAGTAAAAAAGCAAGATACCGTAGCCCTTGCTTACAATCCCAGCACTGGGAATGGGGAGACACGCAGATTGCCGGGGCAAACAGGTTAGCCCATTTGATGAGCTCCAAGCCATAAGAGACCCCGTCCCAAATAAAATGAAGTAGGAAGTTTTCCACACATTTCATATATATATTTACCTGTGTGGGCACACACACACACACACACACACACACACACACTATGAAGTCATGCCTAAGCTAGAGTGCCCAATTGCTGAGACAAAACCTTCTGGGAACACTCTTTCCTCTTTAGCCCCTTATTAACTGGAGTTACCTAATAGTAATATAAGCCACAATAGACATTCAATGCGAGCAAGACCTGAAGCTTGATTGTTTGAATCCAAGCATCTAACCTCTGATAGAGGCAGAGATTCAAGGCACATGAGTCCTGTGGGTAGTTACGCTCTGGATACTGGGCAGTTGGTGGCAAATGCTCGGTGTGACAACAGCAGAGATACCTGTTGTACGTGGTGTGGTGTGAGAACACTCCCAGGAAACTGTAGGGGAAAATGCCACCTTTCTCTTTAATCCATGAAACTTGGGTGCTGATAATAACCTGAACTGCACTTGAAATATTGTAGTGGTTAGGAGGGCATCAGATGTTGAGCCCTCCCCATCACACGGCATCAGACATTGAGCCCTCCCCATCACACTGCATCAGACATTGAGCCCTCCCCATCACACTGCATCAGACAGTTGGGCCCTCCCCATCACACTGCATCAGACAGTTGGGCCCTCCCCATCACACTGCATCAGACATTGAGCCCTCCCCATCACACTGCATCAGACAGTTGAGCCCCTCCCCGTCACACTGTATTTCAGCACTCAGTTTCAATATTCCTCTTCTGAATCTTTCTCTTTTGGCTCCCATCTAAGAAAACACGGTGCCTCCATTCTCTCTAAACCCAGCCCTTCACAGTAGGTTCCCAGTTGTACCCTATTTGCAATAAAAATCATCTCTTAGCCTTGAACCGACCCCTCTACTCTGCTCTGGTCGATTCATTAATATACTGATTCTATACTTCTTATGGCTTTATAGTCCACTAGGAACTTCCTCCTTAGAAAATAAAATTCAAGATTTAGGGATCTGGTGCTATTAAAAGGCAACCTGAGATGAATTTACTCCAGACTTCCTATCTCACCCTGAGCCACTGATTACATCTCAGAGCAATGTGTCTGGGAAATCAATATTCTATGAAATAGAGATTTCAAGGGGAAAGCTCATCCCGACTCGCTACATATGGATAATTAGGTGAGAACTGGTGACAACGGGCCTGATTTACTATGAAGTACTCATACCCTTATGGTAAAAGCGGTTAACTCCCAAAAGTATATGCATACACCAAGTGACAATGGGAGACAGTCCTGGGATGGGCAGTCAGACATCCTTGAGACCTTTATCGGCCTTTTCTGACTAGTGCCTAAAACTAGTCCCAACCATCTTCTGTCTTCTGTTTGACATCCGCATGCCTACACTCTTAGTCAGAAGAGGCCTTTAAAACTCCAGGAGTCTTAGACTCTTCGTCATTGTCCTTTCCTGTGTTAAGTTACAGAGTTGCCAAAAATGAAGACAGAATTGGAGCTGTATCAATCCATTCCTGATAAACAGGGGAAAGAATGTATTTGGTTTTCAGCAAGTGTGTGCCATTGAGGAAGACCAGCTGCTGAAGGGTTGTTGTGGACTGGGGCAAGGTTGGCCTCTCTTAACAGAAAGGAAGTAGAGAAAGAGAGCCATGCTCTGCTCGAATCCCAACACATCCCTTAAGAGCTTTATCTGTGGCCAGAAGGCTGCCACATAGTATTTTGCTTCTAAAATTCCATGACATACTACATCTCCAGGCTGCAGATCATCAGACTCGTGTTTGGAACTAAAACTGAAATCCTTCGATTATATGCTTGTTGCAGATCCCAAACAGTGGACCTTCAAGCACTCCAAGTTCATCTGCACCCACACGTGCTAAAATACTAGGGTCAGTGAGTGGCAAGGGGTAAGAGCATCCTAAAGAAAGCGTGTTTCACAGCACTGTGGCCACTGTATAAAGCATAGAGCACACGGATTCATTCCTTTTTTTTTTTTAATTGCTCTGACCAAATACCTGAGGGGAAAAAACCTGAAGGGAGGAAGAGTGTACTTAGACTCATGGGTTCAGAGGCTCCAGTCACTGGTTGGTTGGCCCCATGCACTTCAGGAGAACGTGTGGTAATCCAGGTATGTGGTAGTAGGGCCTTCTCACCTCATGGCCAGCAGGAAGGGGAGAGGGCCTCCACTGGTGTTCCGCTTTTGTTCCATCCTGGACCACTAGCCTGGACCACTAGCCTACGGAACAGGGCTACCCACATTCAATACCACTCCCATTGCTCACTCCCCTCTGGAAACATCCTCAAAGGTACAGAAAGTGGCCCTTTGTTAAAATCCTGGGTGCTTCAAAAATTAGCCCTATTACATGCGTGACCCAGAAAAATAAATCCTAAAACTCATGGCCTTCTTTTCATGTCCAAAGTATGTTAAGATCCTCATACAGCCACCCTATTGAACATGTCATTAGATCTGTATAATGCTCTAGTTCTTAGTTCCTCCACATGGACTACCTGCCTCAGGCAGCTCAATACATGAAGAAGGCCAGGCATGGGCTATGTGCCTATATTAAGAACACCATTTAATACTCAGGAAACCAGGAGAGCAGAAGTAGGAAATGTGTTACTAGATTGTCCTTGTTTTAGTATCAAACACACAAAGATGAATTATGGGGTTTACTGTGTCTCTGTTTACTAGACTAGAGACAACATGAGACGGAGTCTTTTGCTATTGTTCTGTATTCAATCCCAAGTGCCTACAGTGGAGACACGTACACAGCAGGAACTCAGTAAAACTGTGATAGATATATGGATATATGGATGTACGGATGTGTGGATGGACTAATGTTTAAGATAAGAGCTGTCTGTTGCATGAGGAGGAGCAGGCTGTGTCCTGCTGCCCAGCTCCCAGCCGCTGGCCTGCTTTTGGTCCCGGCTAACTTATATCCGAAATAATTACACAGAAACTGTATTTATTGAAATACTGCCTGGCCCATTAGCTCTAGTCTTGTATTGGTTAACTCTTACATATTTGTTTAACCCATTTTTAATAATCTGTGTGTCACCACGAGTCGTGGCTTACTGGGAAAGATTTAGCGTGTCTGACCTGGCAGCTTTATGGTGGGCGACTCTCCCTGACTCTGCCTTCTCTATCACAGAATTTCATTCTGTCTCTTCCACCCACCTAAAGGCTGCCCTATCAAAAGGCCAAGGCAGTCTCTTTATTTAACCAATGAAAACAACAGAAATACAGTAGGACCTCCTATACCAGCTGTGACTTTAGGGAAATAATGCATCATTAAAGATCTGCCACATTAGATGAGTCACTCTCCTGTACCATCAACACACTCCCTGAAAACTGGTGCATCCCCCTTTACCCAGGAGGAAGTAAGCTAGAGATGAACAAATAACACAGGCAATGCAATTAGGAATGGAAACCAGACAGACACATGTCAATATGACAAGCCCTTATTTGATACATTCTGTGTGCTGAGCATTTTGCTGGTTCCATTTTCAAACACAATAGAGATACAAAGGACTCTCTCCAGCTGGCTTCGTTCCATCAGCTCGTCTTTTTCCTCTGGAAGGCTGACCCCACCCAGGCTGTGTTTGGAGTCCTTCCCTCCAGAAACCATGCCACAAAGCCCTCCAAGTTTTCCTTCAGGCCCTGGCAACAAGCCTGCTGTCCTTTTGTAAATCCAAGGATTTACTGGTAGCTGCTTTGGGGCTACAGAGGAGAGTATAAAAAAACAAACATGTGATGGCTATGAAATTCTAAGAAATCAGACAATTTTTTTGTAGCTCTGGTCCTAATTTGCAGTTCTGGAATCCTCACTGGGCATCAACTCTTCAGACACTTTCCCCAGAGTCTTTGCACCACTCCACTGGGAGGCTGACACTATGCTTTCTCCTCCAGGTCTACATTTTTTTTAATGTTCCAACCGAAATTAGCCATGTCTGTTAGACTCCTCAGCCTATCAAGATCAGGCCAGTCTGCTCCATGAACTGAAGAACCCACCAAAAGTCAGAGACAGCTATTGTCTGACACAACAGAGATGATTGTCAACAGGACTAGTATATGCTCAGGTGCCTGAACCTCATCAGAGAGTCCCCAGAGACATGACTCCCAGCCCTGGTTGCACATTAACATCTTCTGATTTAGGGGAGCCCTTATAGTTAACAATGTATGCACCCCATGAACCAATTAAATAGAAGTCCGTGGGGCAGAATCCAGATGTGGGTTATTGGGTATTTTGTTTGTTTGTTAAGATTCTGGTCAGCCTAACATATAGCTACAGCTAAGAACAGAGGCTATAACAACCTTGCATCCGTCCCTTTGGGGCATCTGAAACTTGTGTTTGGACTACGCTTTCAAGCCACCAGGAGTCAGTTAACCAGGTCCATTTGGAATGGCCATACTGGGCCAGCTGAGTGATTCTCGAGATAGTCTTGTAAAGGTTCAGATGTCATTTGTCCCCTTCCTGAAAGCTTGAGGTAAGATACTTCCAGACACCAGTAACTATACCCCCAGCATGGGGGATATCTGAAATACAATCAGTGATCTTTGTAACCAATATACTCACTTAGAGATTCATATTCCTTTGCTTCCATCATATACGTGCGTGCACGCACGCGCACGCGCGCACACACACACACACACAGAGTAGTGAATCTACTTACTTGTTCCCATTTTAGTCTGAATACGTAAGCTCAGAATTATCTACTAGAACTATCCTGAAGCCACCTGGGCTGGTCATTCATGTCCCCATAGCCCATCTTTCAGTTCCAGTTCAAGACTCCATCTTTGGTATGCCACCTCCCATGTGTGACCACCGCAGCTCTTAGAAGTTCTTTCCTCTTCTGAGAAGTATCCATTGTATGTACCATTTATTCAAACACTTCAGTTATGTCTTGTGGGCAAACATATGTGCTTCTGAACACCTACATATGGTAGAAATCAAGATGTTTTGATTGTCAACTTAATGTAAAATCATGAAAACCTATGCTTCTTTGGTTCTGGTTGGTTAAAATAAAATTCTGTAAGGGTAGCAAACAATGAATTGCCCAATCTTTAGAATGGCATTGTGAATACTGATGTTCTTTCTACTGGTTCAAAAAAAAAAACCTCTAAAAGGAAAATCTTTGTCCCTAAAGACATCATCCCAGAATGAGAAGTAGGAAACCAAGACTCAGATTGCGTCCCACAGCCAAAGGTAAAACTCAGGATCTACACCAATTGTTCTCTGCCTTCCTCATGCTGTGACCCTTTAACACAGTTCCTCATGTTGTGGTGACCCCAACCATAAAATGATTCTCATTGTTACTTCATAACTGCAATTGTGCTACTGTGATGAACTGTAATGCAAATATCTGTGGTTTTGGATGGTCTTAGGTGACCCCTGTGAAAGGGTCGTTCAACCCCCGAAGGGGCCACGACTCACAGGTTGAGAAGTGCTGATCTACACGGAGGGCTCAATGACCTTTTGGCTGACAGAGAGATTCTCCGATCTCAGCATGCATCAGGATCACCTGAAGGGCTTGTTCAACTGGCTGTGAACTGGGTTATGATAATTGCATTTCTAACAAGTTTGCAGAGGTTGCTGATGGTGCTGTTCTGGGGACCATTTCTTTGAGGACCACTACTCTAATACAAGTTATTTCCTAGAAAAAGAGCAATGGAGACAGGAATTTCATGCCTACTCTAAGAAATGTTAGAAAAGCAAGCCAAATGTCATATGGAAATAATAAGAAATAAGAAATAGCTGAGCCTATTCATTTCAACAAATGTTGTCTAGATGAGTAATTTCCTATAAATTACAAATAAAATCTTGTAATACAGAAATCATTCTTTATAAGAATTCAGTCCAAAGTATCAATATGTTCAAGACATTTAAATAAACTTAGGCATGATAGATGCATAATAGGTTAACAACAACCAATGGGATGAGAAAGAGTGGCAGAGAAAGGATGGAAACCAGTCCACCCATGTTCTTTGAAACTTCTTTTATGTGGATGGGGGTTAGCAACAAATCAGTCTGTCCTGCCATCAATCTGTCTATCATGAAAAAGCCAGGTGTTCAGTGCATGTCAACTTCATGTCACCAAACTCTTCGGTGGCCTATGAATGGAAATAGAGGCATCCCCACAGAGCACCTGCTCAGGAGAAATGCACATCTACTTTCCAGAGGCAAAATTTACAACTGGGAAAGCTGGAGAACAATGCTGATATTTTGTTGAAATTCAGTGGCAATGGTGTTGTATCAAATCCAAATTGGAAAATAAAGATCAGGGTGAGCTTAAGTAGGAAAGAAAATGTCTTCCTGTCTCTAACCAGGGCCAGAGGGCCAGTTACTAGACATTGAATGAATTAATCGATGACTCACAAATGGATCTTTAAGAAGTTTAAACCAGATCTTTTCTTAGTAGGCATTCTTAGGATGGATGGAGAGGAAAGAAAATGTTACTCAAAGTCTTGAGAATGAATCATGATGAAGAACTAATTTCCCACATGCCCACATGTATGCACATGCACATGTATATATGTATATAAAGGGGATTTATTAGAATGATTTACAGGCTGCAGTATAGCTAATCCAACAGTAAGTGGCTATGAGTGGAAAAAAACCAAGAATCTAGTAGTTGTTTAACCCACAAGGTTGGATGTCTAAGCTGGTCTTCAATATATGCTGGACTCCCAAGGAAGTAGACTCTAATGCCTATAAAGAAATGGACTTACTAGCAAAGTGAGGGGTAATTAGACAATTCCATTTCCTTATATAGACTTCCAGCAGAAGGTATGGCCCAGATTGAAGGTGTGTATTCCTACCCCCAAGATTTAAATTAAGGGCGTGTGTCTTCCTAACTCAAAGATCCAGATTAGAAGTGGATCTTCTTACTTCAAAGTAAGCCCCCCAAAAAAATCCCTCAAAGGTATGTCTTCCATTTTTTTGGATTTTAGTTCCAGACGTAGTCAAGTTAACAACCAAGAATATCCATTACAATGGGTTAAAAGCATAGGTTGGGCCCAGAATGTTCCACACATCTTCAAGGATTTTCCCACAAAAGAGCCACAGTCCAAGTCCTAAGCATAGGAGATTGGGGAGGAGAGTTAAGGCTGGAAGCAATACCATAACATAGGTACCATTCTACCTTCAAGGTAAAGAGATAGAGAAAGGCAGAGATCACTGCAGGTTGTCACCTAGAGACCAACACATTGTGCATAAACTAGCATTCGCAGACCCAGGCCACCAATACAAATCAAGACAACAACTATGAAATGTAATATGCTTTATCTTCTTCACTGATGAGTAAATCTGAGTTTTTATTTCTATTTCTTACCATCCTCAGCTTTCTAGTTATCTCTCTCTCTCTCTCTCTCTCTCTCTCTCTCTCTCTCCTTTGTTCCAGCCCATATTTTAACAAACATTCACACATGTGACTATTACAGACCCCATGTATTCATGCTCCTTCATATCTCCTATAAACAGCTATCACTTGACCACCACTTGAATCTTGGAATATGAGCAAAGCCAGTATAATCTCTCCAAGAAGTATAGACAAGGTAGTGAGTCCACAGACCATGGAAATGGTTCTGTAGCCATCTGCTTGAGGAATTGCTCATCTTTGGGTACTCCTGGCAAAGTTAAAACAAGAGGACTGTGGCCTCCAAGCAAACCCATCTTCTTATCCTCCCTGAGTTTCAGGGTATTAGGAAAACATGGCAAGAAGGGAATCAAAGTGAAGATCCTGAATCAAAAACTTACCTCTTCTGGATAGAGGATGATTCATCCCCTAAACCACAGTGAGTCAGGATGCTACCATCAAAACCCAGAGGCAGCAAGCCTCACACTCCGCATCCCTTCTACTCTGGCCACACAGAAAGTCCCTCCCTTCTAGTTGCAGATGGAGAGAAGGGTCACTAACTCAAAATGCCAGTCTGGTTTCTCAGATACAGCCTTTGATGGAGAGCTCAGCTCGGGAGCCCAGCTAAACACAGCATCCCGCAGGGGGTTCACCTGCAGAGATTGCATCCATCCTTCACTGCCTCCCTCCCTCCCTCCCCACTTCGCCCCAGATGAGGGCCTCCGAAGCTCATCTCATCGCTTCCTTTCTAATCTCCATGTGAGCACTCATGCCCTCCTTCAAGGGAGCCAAGGTAATTTTAAAAAACACCTCATTTTGCTTTCATTTTGCACTGGCCTGGCCTCCCCATAAATCAAGGCTAAGACGGAACTTGAGAGAACCAGGCTAATCAAGACTTCAATCTCAAGAAATGTTTAAATATAAATCAAAAGAGTCGAAGGCTCTCCAGATCCTCCGTTTCCTTTGAAAGCCGAGTTTGTCTTGTTTTCTTTCTTTCTTTTTTTTCCTCCCTCGCTTTTTTTCTGTTTGGCCATGCTGAGCTCTGAAACCCATCATAGTGCCCTTAGAAATATTTCCAAATAGTTTTAGATGTTTTCTTTTAGGCACTGTACCAAGCGACACAAGAGAGCTATTACTAGTGCATTGAGAGAGGCGTTGGGGCGAGCTACAGCATCTTGCTAACACTGGAGGGCTTTCTGTTTTAAGCACAAATAGTGATTTGGCATCAAAAGAATGGGAGCAGAATCAGCAGAATTTTGACTTTGATTGTCTCTCCTGTTTTAGATATTTATGGCTGCATAGCAAACTATCCAGACTTAGTGTTAAAAAAAAAAAACAATAGTTCTTTATTGCAATTGTTTCTTATGATTCCAAGGGTTGATTGGCAGTTCTTGCTTGAGGTTTTCCGTTGCAATCCAAGAGTGGCTGGAGCAAGAGTGGGTGGGCATCTTCTTGAAAGCCCCCTGGTAGATCTGGCAGCTGGGCTGAAAGGCTGAATAACACCCCTTTAGTATCCCCCTCTTTCTCACTGTGCTCTCCCCGTGTGACCCCTGCAGCACAGCCGATTATACACATGCTGTTTCAAAATACAGGTTTCATTATTCAGGGATGACTCACCAGTGATCTCCAATGAACCAGAAGACAATTGCCACTGCCAAGATGGTTGGTTATGTTCAAGAGGGCCAAGTGGAGGTGGTACACCACAATGTGGGGAGCCAGATAAGGTAGCAACAGCATCGGAATTGGGGGAGGAAATGCTTGGAATCTGAGTTTTTATTATATTTATCTAGAAAGGTACACAGGCTAGAGATTGGCTTAGTTGAGTAATTGCATCTGGCTCTAGCATACAGGGGCTAATTCAAGTTAGCTAGTATATCACACAGTCCTGCATAGTCCTGGGGCATTATGGACAGGTAGATGAAGTGGCCGGGGGCGTGGGGTGCCATAAAGGATGGTCAGGGGTATATATTTATGGTTGATTGCTTGACTTACATGAAGGGAACACTCACCAAAGCAGTTACTCATTACTTCTAGGAATTAACTAGCCCAAGATCAGCATGGCCTCAGATGTCAAAACACAGAAAATAAAACACATGGCATTTTGAGCTCCAAGACTTTCTCAAAGTTACAGGATAGCCAGGAGAAGCTCTCTTGCCTTTTATGAGCTAGCTTCTAAGTCACCCAGTATTACTTGTGCGCCTATTTGTAACCAGCAAGTCATGAAGGCCAAGACGAGGTAAACACTGGACTGTATCTGTTGACAGAAAGGTGCCAAAGAGTCAATAGACATATTTTAAATTGACATCCATCAATTAAGAGTCTCCCCAGAAGGCCTTTAATGACTGCTGGGTGGCTCCTCCCATTTTACAGCTCAGACGCCACCCAATCCAGCTGTCCACCTGTTAGCATCCACATTCTCCAGGCCAAGATGCTAAGGAAGATGCTTGAGTCAGCTATCTCTTTCAAACTGGCCAATGTGCAGAGTAATAAACTTGGGCATCCCTATACACTGTAGGGATAAGGCCACGGTGACATTCAGCGTCAGTCAACCTTCACAGGTCACACTCTCACACTCCTATCCAGTGCCGGAGATGACATATGAAAAGGAGAAAGTAGCTGTGCCTTCTAATACACACTCGTGGAGGGAAAACATTATGAAATACCTAATGAAGTATGCTGGAACAGCTCGTGCCCACTTTTATGATTAACCCGCTCCATAACAGGGCTAGAAGGCTTTTTATTCCTATGGTTCAAATGAAATAAAATACTCCTCTCCCCTGGGACCTATCATTTCTCTCCTTGAAAGACTCTCCTCTTTCTCCTTAACCAGCTAAAACCCTGTCCTATTTAGGCATCTACTTTCCCTGTAACCCCTTTCCTGATGACTCTGCCATGGCACAGAGAACTTAATGTAACTTGTCTGTGGTCAAATCTAAGAAGGGGCAAAGCCAAGATTTGACTGGAACTGTCACACAAACACACACACACACACACACACACACACACACGGTGTGTTAGGCGAGCTCCCATAAAGAGGAACATGCCACGGGCACAGAGAACCCATAGGGAACAACACAGATGCAGATATCTGAGAATGCAATGTAGGGACTGAGAAAGTAAGACTCAGAGCAGAGGCCACCTTCAAACGTGGTGCAGAGGAAAGACGGGTGAGACTGTAATTGAACTCTGCCCAAGGAGCAAATTTTAGGCTGAAAGAACTCAAAGGCCATTTGCAGGCTATTGGGAGCAGACGCCATCTCCCCTTATCACGGCAGAGAAGCAAAAGGCCTGAGTCTTGGGAAGGTAACAGAAACTGCCTCATTTGCTCACTATGCTAGGCTTGATCAGCCCTCGTGTCTACAGCCATTTCCCCAGCGCTTGCAAAGGTCCCTGGACCCAAAGCCTTATGGGCAGTTCTCCTTCTTAGGGACTGCTTTCCTACCTAAGGTATCTGCTTCTTCCCTCTACCCTCCAACTCAAAGAGGAGATCAAGTCAGCTGAATTCAGCTACCTGGCAGCCCCTCACGTCTCTGAAATCAGTGTCACCATATCTGCCCAACTACACCTTTTTTGTTGTTGTTGTTAACCAGAGATGCTCAGTTCCAAATAGTTCTAATATTTCCTGCTGATGCTTTCCTTAGCCCAATAGCTTAAGAGGATCTCCACTGGGACAGTTGTCTATCAGCACGTGCCCACCGAAGGGTATGAGAGTGAGTCCTGTCAGAGCCACCTCAAATCCGCCTACTCCTGGGTCATTTATGACCTCTTCAACTCCTATTGCCCCACCCATCTGTATTACTAAGGTCGCTCTCAAGGAGAACAGGCAAGAGCCTTCTCATCTCACAGACGGTTGTCAAAGGGCATCCTCACTTTGCCCGTTCACTAAGGCAACAGAGGCATCATTTCACATGCGGGATTCCTGCTTTTTTTTTCTTTAACTAGGATCCATGTGTTGAAAAGATGCTTCTGATTGATAGATGAGAACCATTTTGATGAGCACCAGAGTAGAAGGCTGGCAACACTGCATGGTGCAGATGTCCCACAATGATATCTTGAACCAGTCTGTGACCTCTTGCCCTCATTGTGGACCAACACAGCCTAAGTTTGTCTGCTTACTGAGGCAAATTCTTCCATAAGAACAGCAAGGGCCGCCGGGCAGTGGTGGCACACGCCTTTAATCCCAGCACTCGGGAGGCAGAGGCAGGCGGATGTCTGTGAGTCTGAGACCAGCCTGGTCTACAGAGCTAGTTCCAGGACAGGCTCCAAAGCCACAGAGAAACCCTGTCTCGAAAAACCAAAAAAAAAAAAAAAAAAAAAAAAACAGCAAGGGCTTTTCCCATTGCTCACTCCATAGGCAAGTTTGTCAGAACCCCTTGGCTATGCAGGTCAAATAAGGCTCAACAAGACCACTGTCTCTGAGGCATGGGCAGGAACTGAAGTGGGTGCCTGGTATCAGGAGAAACAAAGGAGATAAAATGCCAACTGGACCTCTGCACCTGTGCTAGCTAGTTTTATGGCAACTTGAAGCAAACTAAAATCATCTGAGAGGAGGGAGCTAAGAAAATGTCTCCTTAAGATGGGACTGCAAGGAAGCCTGTAGGGCATTTTCTTAATTAGTAACTGATGGGGGAGGGCTCAGCCCATTGTGGGTGGGGCCACCCCAGGCTGGTAGTCCAGGGTTCTTTAAGAAAGGAAGCTGAGCAAGCCACAAGCAGCACCCCTTCATGGCCTCTGCATAAGTTTCTACTTCTAGGTTCCTGTCCTGACTGTCTTCAGTAATGAACAGTGATGAAAGCGTAAGCCAGGTAAACCCTTTCCTCCTCGAGCTGCTTTGGTCATGGCATTTCATCACAGCCATAGAAACCCTAACTAAACCAGTACCTGGCTTTACCAATTTAAAAACATATAATAAAATGTATAGGAATGATAGTGATATTGCTAGAAAAAAGATCTTTGTTCTTATTTAGCTTTTTAATTATGCATTCACAATCCTAGTACCTTATTACTACTGATTGCATGTGGCTGGACACCTAGCAAGACACAGTTAGCTGCTTTCACAGAGTATCAACACTGAGGATACAACCCCCACACAGGACACTCTGGAGCATACGGTAGTAAAATATTTTACCTAACCCTCTGGTTCTCTCTTCTAAGCATCTTTACTCAGGGAACTGAAGATAGGTTCCTAGGTGACAAGAGCCATATCCTAATTTTCCAGTCAATTCCATGTCCACGCCAGTGAATCAACCACAGAAGGTGGTAAAGATCTAAGACACAGAAGCCTAGGCCTCCACTCTAGGTGTTAATACTTGTCCAGTCCTATGGTTTCTCAAGTGGAGATACTAACTTCTCAGTGGAGATAAGGGGACTGGCTCAGAGCTGCATGGGTAGGAAAAGCAGGTGATTGCAGCAAAGAGGAGGGGCTGTGTGAGGAAAAACCCACTCTTCACTGTACTGATAGAGAAACAACTACATCTCATTGTAATATCCATCAGTACTCCAGAGTGTGGGACCTAATGGCATTAGTATCCCGATTTCACAGGAAAAAACAAAGGCAACATTCTAAGGACTGGTCTAGACTATGTTGACTGAAAGGTGATAGCTGATTGAAAATTCCAAGTTGGTCCTCTCTTACTCTCGAAAAGGAGTAAGAAGGTCTGGTTGTGATCATGGAAAGATTTTCCTTTTTAAAAAAAAAAAAAGATTTGAGTTATTCTGCATTTCTTGAGAGGATATTGAGAGCAGAAAAAGCAGGGAACAAGAATGAGACTCTGTCTCCTTAGCAGTATAAGCTTAGCGCCTTTCAAACTCTCTGAAAGGAGAAGGCTAGCAGGGAACCTGTGGGCTCCTGAGCCCTGGAAGGCCCTGGGCCGAAGCTGGATGTCAGCATTCATGGTCCCTGCAGAGGACTCTAGCTAGCACTTGGGCAGCATTTGTGCTGGGTGGCCTCCGAGTTTCCTCCCAAGTCTGAAAATTCAGCAGTTCTATGCGCAGAGAATGTGGCATTGGTTCACTCCTTGTGAAACCAAAATGGGTTTCTGCTACCCACCCACCTGGCTCGAAGCCTCCGCTCCAATGAGGTCATCCCAAATGATGGCAACTCAATGATTTTCATCCTGAGAATGGAATTAGAAGTAGTCCCTTGGACCACGTGACTTTGTGTGAAAGACCCCCCCTCTCTTGGGAGCATAGCCAGGTAGTTCAGCTGCCAGAGGGCTCCTCTGAAATACCTCTTGAGGTGATCTCTGAGGAAAGCTTGGCACCAATGGACCCCAAAACTTTCGTTAAAGCAACTTTGAAAGCCAAGGACGGACTCTGCCATCCCTGACTGTTGATTCCAACTATAATTTGATGATAAAACCATTAGAGGGCTCAGAAACAACTTAACCTCATTTCTCCCATTCTGGTGATTTTTTAAAAGCCCTATAACCCTAAACCATAATTCTTTTACAGCAAAGGGGAAGACAGGACAGTCACACGTGGTTTAGCATGGGAGCACTGTGGAAACAGGCTAACGGGAGACAAAGGCTGTCTTAGCTGGGCTCATCTTGTTTGGAGTCGGTAGATGGGAATGTGAAACGCGAAGTCTGGTGACTGAGGGAAAGCAAAGCGAAAGAGGGGAGAGAAAGAATGTGGGGGGAAACAAACACCTCTCAAAGCCGCGGTTTCTGATACACAGAAGGGAAACCCAAACGGCACTCATTATGGCGCATATTTATGGCAGATCATAACGTTAAATTACAGCTCTGTAGCCCCGGCCAGGACTGCAGAGTTCTTCCCATGTGCTTCCAATTAAGCATGTTTGAAGTCGCTCTGGATATTTATTTGTAGAGGATTTACTGCACTAAACGATTAAAGTTTGTTCTTGTTAGGAGTTTGGGGCTAGTTTGGGGGTGGGTGAGAGGAAAAGAGGGGGGACGTTAGGAAGAGAAAGGAAGGGGGCCTGTGAGAGGACCCCAAATATATGTATATGTTTTCAGGCGCACAGAACACACACACAAGGGCTCTTTGTTTTGAACATGGTGAGGGGCCAATATCCCTGACTGTGATTTTGTTTATAGGAAATCCTTTCTAATGCACGTTTAGTGTTTCCATATGGAATTCTCATAGGACTTTTCCCCACACCCTCTCCCACCTCCCTCACCCCTGGTGTTTCTCTCTCTCTCTCTCTCTCTCTCTCTCTCTCTCTCTCTCTCTCCCTCCCTCTCTCTCTCTCTCTCGGAAAAGGCAAGAGAAAGGGGACTGTACATTCCAAAGATTCATAGTCATTCCGGATCAAATTCAATGGATTTTGGCAAGAGTTGAAAACCCCAGATGCAGGGCTTCAGCCTCCCGCTGAGCCGCCTCCAGCTGCGAGTGTCTGGTAGAGGCACTTTGTAAAATCATGAAAACCCTATTAAATTCGTGAAATACGATACACTGTCGTTTCAGACTAACTTTCCATTGAACTGTCCATGAAGGTAGAATTGGTTAACGTGCAATTAAGGAGGCAGAGAGGCTGTTGGGAAGGGAGCTCAATTTGGACAACTCTGAAGAGGTTGCAGGTTTTGCTGTCTGGGCCTCAGAGCACAGACCAGAGTGACCAGGCTGCCTCAGAGTTGACTTTTCCCTAGAAACAGGGTGGTCACCACGATGCTGTCCCAGCTTGGTAAGCATCCTCCTGCAAGGAGCTTAACTGTGGAGATGATTGGTTTCAGAGCCCAAGAGACTCCAGCAATCCTTGGCAGCCATGTGGGCTCCACCCCTTCTCCCCCTTGTTTTACAGCTAAGAGATCAAGGGGGTGTTGTCCAGGGTCCAGAAAATTGAAAACCCAGTCTGGATCCTTATTTTGTTCTTCCACCAAAACACACCACTTCCTTGGATAAACCAGATGGAAGCCTTCGCTGAGGACTCCAAGTCTCTTTGCCTCATGCTCAGAGTTGCTGACATTGGTTTTTGCATGAATTCACAGGCCCAGACTTACCTCATGGTACCAGCTATGAAACAGCCCTTCCTAAAGGAGTCAGGCATACTTGCTCATTTCCTATTGAACTATAATTCCTATCATAAAACTATTACATGTTGATTTTCGAACACAACAGAGTGGAGAGTCCCTGAAGGAGAACTGGTTTTGCTTTCTGGAAACTACCACAGGACATGGGCAATTGAGGAGTGTGTGTGTGTGTGTGTGTGTGTGTGTGTGTGTGTGTGTGTGTGTGTGTGTGTGGTTTCCTTGAAGGAAACCAAATGTGGTCCCTCCTTCCCCGTGTCCTACAATACTATAGATCTAAAGTTCAAGCCCCTGGTATGCAAAGGTACATAGAAATCTCATGACCCACTTGCCACCCATACCGTGTCCCCTGAAATAGGAATGCCACACATCCTGCTATTGGCAGCATCTCTGATCCAGCTGTCAAGAATGGTTTCATGCATGGAAAGTGATCAGAATCAATGTTGGCACTGATCGAGTACTTACAATGTGTTAAGTGTCCTGTGGGCCAGGCATGAATTAAAACATCACATACTATAAACAACACGGTGAAGTCGTAACCCTCTTACAACCATTTCGCATACATGAAAACTGAGGTAAGTTACTTGAGGTCTCGTGCCCAGGTCAGATCACACATCTGCCATAAGGGGCACAGCCAGTCTTTGAGCCTCAGGTAATGAGCTTGAGTTTGAGTTCCCAAACTACCCACCACCCTCTGCACTCCACTCCCACCCAAAACCCTAATGGACAGCCCTGAAGATGAGACCCCCCGCCACTCAAGTCTTAGCGCTTCAACTCCTCATGCCTGCCGACGGTGTTTCTCTTTTGTTTTCTATTAAGTACTATATTCTCTCCTCACCTCCTATGAGTGATAATGCCTGAAGTCTCCAATAACCTAAACCAAAGCTTCTCCAATTATAGGGAGGCAAGGGTATATATCCCCAGAACCCCTACTGGAATGCAGATTTGGTCTGTGGAGAAACCTGAGCCTGTATATCACTAACAAGCTCTGGGTACTTCTGCTGGGCCGTGTACAACCTAGAGAAACAAGGCCATAAGTGTCTCCAGGTCTCTGCACAATGTACCAGAGTCCTGGGTGTCTGCAGTGAAGGCAACTATAGAAGTTGATTGGGAGAATCAAATCCATGCGGCCAGTTATGGCTGAGGTTATGATGGAGGTTAACCTGACTGCCCCCTACCAAGAGATCTACTGTGTTTCTAAACTGCAAGTATTAGGCACTGGGGAAAATGGAAATGGTGTAGTCTCTAGGATATTAGCATCCCCTTGATATTAATCTCTGCAGCAGCAGAAGCCATCCAGATGACACGGGAACAAAGAGTCCAATATCTACACATACTTGGCAGCAATGCTAATTAATAAACTGTACCGTGAGGTCAAGAACAGTCAGCTCCAAGGGCCTCTCGTAAATCCTGTTGCTGACCAGGAGAAATTGGCTTGCTGATGCCAATTCCATCCTCCTGCTTGTCAACTTGTATAAACATTTAACCTTTCTGGTACCATTTATTTGATAGTAAAACAAGAAGATTTTTAGATGAGTTTCATCTTCTCTCTCTTTTTTTCTACCCTGAATTATGAATTATCTAAAGAACTCTACAATAAATAAAATGTGACCCACTATCCGAATGTCTAAATACTCTGATGTTGTTGCCAATGCCACCATCAGGATAGTATATGGAGACACTATCTACTGTAGCCAGAGGTGGGGTGTCACAAAAACATAGCTTCCACCTCAACTTAGGTATCCTTTCACAAGACTTTCCTTTGGGTAGCAGACAGAGATGGGTTGGTTCCCACACATGCTGACAGAGACCCGAGACTTGAAGAATGGTTTCCAAGCCCCTGGGTTCTTCTTCCTAACCAAAACACACCACATTACATTCTTATCAGCTCTGAGGGCCAAAAGAAACAGGCAGTTGTGAATAGGGGGTGGCACTGGACCCTGCCCAGCTCTGTCTAGTTGTCCCTTCCAGAAGGATGCAGAATGCTCTGCTTTATCAAGGGCCACCCTAGCTCAGTGAACTATGTTGGACTTGATCCTCGCTTTCCAGTATGTGAACCCTGTGTGTTCAACCTCTGTGGTCTGTAGTCCTTCTGTGGGCGGTGTTCCTTGTATGAATAGTCACTGAGCATTGGGTAATTAAATGAAACTAACCCTTAGAGTCTTCCATGGCCAGGTTTGCTCTGCACCCTGCTGGTGTCCAAATGGGCCCCTTGGAATCTGAATTGCCAAACAACCAGAAACCTATGGGATGTGTGTGTGGGGTGTGTGTGTGTGTGTGTGTGTGTGTGTGTGTGTGTGTGCGCGCGCGCGCGCGCGCCCTGCATTATATATATTACCATTTTCAGGGTCTTGCTTTGTAGCCCAGGCTTCCTGAAACTCAAAATCCTGCCTCTGCCTCCCAAGAGCTGGAATTGCAGGTGGATGACACTCGATCTGGTCTTGTAGACTTCTCTCTTTTCTTTTTTTAAGTTGAAGCATAAAAAGTTCTCTAATGTAATAATTACTAGCTTCAAACCTCACATGCTCACCACTGCAATAAACCAGCTTTCCATTTAACCATTCACTAAACCGAAGCACTCAGACCCAGAGGGAATTAATTAGTTATTCACCAGGAAACATAACCCAAGGACCTTCCACCAGGGCCTCTGTTATGACAGTAAGTAATTTAATGAGAGAAGGATTTGTTTGGGCTGATGGTTTAGGAAGATGCCATCTATCTTGGTGAAGAAGGTATGGCCGAGTTCATGGCGTGTAGAGCCTGCAGCTAGGACTCCGCACCACTGGGAACATCAGGAAGCAGAGAGTAGGCCTGCTGGTATTCTTCTGTCCCTTTTTGTTCAGTGCAGGACTCCAGGGCCTGGAGCAGTGCCACCCACATTCAGGATGGATCTGCCTTCTTGAAGTAAACTTCCTGGAAACGCCCTCATCCATACACCAGTGCTGCATCTCCTGGGTGATCCCAAATCCAGACAGGGGGACAATGAAGGTGATCATTCCATGGTGCCTCCAGCCTCCCTTCTGCATCCACACAACACACTCTGAAACCTTTCACACCCTTATTCAGCTTGCCAACAGCTGACCAAGTCAGCTGTGCCCAGCCTGTCTGTGAAGGAGTTCACCCACGTGCATACACAATCCATGAATCAACTAGGAAGATGCAGCACAGAAATAAATCATGGGATGGATACACGTTCTCAGGCTTCTTAAAGCCTTTCCTGCTGAGAGGTACAGAGTCTGATCCAAACAACAAAAAGGTAACTATGGTAGATTAGAGCGGGACACCTGCCCGTAGGGGCGGGCCTTCCATCTCTGCACAGAGAACACCCACCTTGCCCTCCTTTCAGTTTAAACGTGTGCTATAATAGCAAGATGAAAGGAGGGTCTTCATCTTGCCATTATAGAAGAAGGCTAAATTAGTTAATGTGGGTGAACCATCTGCCTTGCCAAGTGCTCTCCATAAGTTTGGAATACCATTGAAAACAGTGGAAATTGGCCCAGCCATCTAGACCAAAATTCATTTTGCCCCAGGATTCCTGAGTTAGATCTGGGTTGGCAAATGCATGGGAAGATAGAACAGGATCTTCGTTCACCATACTGAAGATCTAAGTCAAACCCTTAACGGGGAGCAGAGAGATGTCAAGATGAAAAGGGAAGGGGGCAACTGCCAGAAGGAGCATGCCCGGTGAGTTATTAACCCCAAAGGGAATTGCCCAGGAGTGGAACAAGACAACAGGATGTGTTCTCTTATAAAGTGAGAGCAGGATATGGGTTGTTTGGCTCTGGTTCCTCTAAGGAGCTAAAGTGAACCCCCCCTCCCCCGTCAAATACACATTTGCATACACTCCATGCTCCGGCAGACTCCTCCTACTATGAGTTCCTTCACAGATTCCTGACACAGGAGTAGGCAGAAAGTGATGTGCCTAGATGAACCCAGGAGGCCTGGTCAGGCAGAGACTGCCTTTGGATTCTGCCCCAGTTGCTATACAATCAAGGCTCGACCAGTAGGAAAAATCTGTATTAGGAAGTTTCCTGAAAGAACCCGGCTTATGCAATGGCGGACTGGCAAGGCAAGCCAGAAGCCCACCAATATCTCACTGAGGAAGGGGGCTGCATATCCGGGTCCAGGCTTGGCTGCTATCCACAGGCAGATTTCTCTCTCCTCAGAAAGACTTCAGTACCATTGCCCTCGAAGTCTCTCAGGTGATCCAGTCAGGTCCATCTCACACCATCATGAATTTCCCTTTCTTCAAGTCAGGGAACCCTAGACTTTACACATATAAGGCACCTTCCCACCAACACCAGAGTTAGTGGTTAATCATATATCATGGGATAGGCTGGAACCTATCACCAGCCAAGGAACTGGGACATCACTGACCCTCACATGGATTCTTAGTATCTCCTTTAGAATGGCCCTGGTGTTCTCTGCATACCAATCCTATACAAACCTCAAACAGGTCTCCAAGAAAGATCGAAAGCATGTTGCCTTACTAGTAATTATCACTCACTTTTCAGCTGAATACATAGCAAAACCTCCACCTTGGCCTTCCCACCTCCAAACCAACATGGCCAAGAGAGTCTTCCTAAGATAGGAATTCCAGCAGCACCTTCTGACCTGAGGCCTCTCTGGAGGCTTCCCACCCACTTCCAGATAAATCACATGCTCTTCAGAGCAGTCCACCACTGCCACTTGCTCCCTCTGCCCACTTTCACCTCTTTGCTGCAGCTGCCTTGCACTGGTAGAGTCTGGGTCATCGGCCACACAAGCTGTGTCCTCAACGCTAAGATTGTATATGGCTCTAAACTTCACTCTTGCCTCTTCCTGCCACAGAAGACAAGCTCAGAACCCCGAGCCTCCCTGGGTGGCCAAGAGGCCATTCCTACATCCAGGAGAGACACAGTGTCTCAAACAGCCTGGCCTCAAAGGTGATTCAAGCTAGCAGGAGACACGGGTGTATTTGGGTAGGGCATGAGGGAAAGAAGCTTAAGAGGCTAGGAAGTGGTGGTTACTTTCCTAAGACTAGGGAGTCTCCTGAGAGATCAGGTTGAGGGAAGATGCAGGCCAGTCCAGACACCCCAGTCAGATGTGTGCCATGCACCTTGCATGTGGCTACGTGGAACTCTCTGTGATGGGTCAACCAACATGGATGCCTCATACTCAATTGATTCCTGTGGTCCACTAGAGGCTGAGACCCAGGGCATCAACGCAGGTCTTTGGATCAAAACTACATCAGAGGCAGACACAACAGCGCATTCCTATAACCCCACCACTCAGAAGAACAAGAAGACTTTGAGTTTGAGGTCAGTGGGGAATAAAATCAAAAACAAAGCAAATGAGGTGAACAAGGCCAACAGAGCCTGCACACTCAGTGTGTTTGCCAATATAGGCTACCCATGGGACTCTCCACTCACCCATCTTAACAGACAGCACCAGAGGGCCCTATTCCCTATTGGAAATTGTCTCCAGACTTGGTGAGGAAGATTTTGACCCATGCTAACTTAACTGAGAAACACTTATTCATAGTGCCTTCTCTAGGGGTGGCCCCTACCCCCTGCTACTCTCTTAGGTAGCCTGGGTCAGCATACACACATACATTATGTCTTGTGGGGTATCCCAGACACTTTGCTTTTGCTGGTCTCTTGCTCCATAAAAACATATTAAAAATCTTATTTTATGGCTGCCTTGGTATCAAGACAAACATAGCATGATTTGGATCCTATGCGTTCTTCTTCTGGTTTTAAAGAGAAATTAAAACATTTCACAGTCCCCTAGAAGTGCTCCAGGCTCCAGGCTCCAGGCAGGGCACCTGCTGCAGCAGAGGGCAAAGCAGGGCAACAGAGGGATGGGTCTGCTTTAGCCACACACATAAAGACGCCTGGGGCTTTGTCCTAACTTTCCAGCCATTTGCTCTGAGACCTCTGCACAGCCTTCACCCCAAAGCTGAGTGTCAGCTCTAGTGTGACAAGAATGATGTCCCCAGATACCTCCTAGCAGGCCCTATCTTTGGGGTCCCCCCCTAAAGCACATAGACCCCTCACCTCATTTTTCAGCTTCCCCTCCCAGGGAAGGCTTTTCTTCCACTTATCAAATTAAACTTATTTTCCTCTCTTGGATGCTTTCTCCTCATCAAATCAGGGGCTGGTGAGCTCTCAAACGGCAGCCATAAAGCCATAATGAGCAGGGAGACACCAACATGAAAATGACAGAACGTCATAAACATTCGAATAAATATATAAATATAAACAAGTCTATAAATGAAACCCTGGAGGAATTTCCAGTGCGTAATGTGGCATTTATATCTCTTCCTTGGCACAGCCGATCTTTCAAAGAAAATTCATTTAATTCTATTGCTCACATCCTAACCCATCCAGGAAGAATCACTAATAACCGGTGCTATTACTGCCTCTCCCAGTCGAGCGCTCATTGCAGAAGCTTCTTCTTGAATTCATAATTGTGCTGGCAATGAGGCAGATAGCACAGTGGGTACGCCTGTGCGGCCATTGGGTTCAGATACGTACCTAATGCAGGCCTCTTCCAACATGCTCTGAACAGAGCAGCAGTCGTTTCTTCTCTGTTGCCTGACTGGGCAGAGAGAAGCCAGACATGCTGAGGAAGACGGCAGAGAATCCTGGGTTGTATGGACTGAGGGATGTGTTCTTCATGCCATTGGGTAGCCCTCCCTCTGTACAGTGACGGAAGCAGGCCAGGCAGCTCTGACTCCAGCAGAAGCACACATCCTGTATGGAGATCTCTAAGGACTTTGTCATCTAATCCCCAAGACATTTCATGAAGAAGACACACAGACAGCTACAGAACTGGTGAGGAGTGACGCAAAACAAAAGCCTGAGGCTCTGTTCGAAATGGAGCCTGCATGGGGTCAAACTAGGCCCTCTGCATGTAGGAGACAGTTATGTGGCTTGGTCTGTTTGAGGGCCCCTGGCAGTGGGATCAGCATATATCCCGGGTGCATGAACTGGCTTTTTGGAGCACATTCCCTATAGTGGCATGTTGGGAGCTGTGAACCCCCAGATCCTGAATTTCTTGTAAACAGTGTGTTATGCTTGCAGCCGCTCTGAGCAGGAGACCCTCGGGAGTTCCTGATGGCAGCGGAGTGGTTTCTGGTGGGTTTGGCTGGGGCGTGGCTATCAGTTAAGGATCCCTATATAAGCTGCCCCTGGACACAATAAAGGGAGCATTCCTGTTTCAAGGATGATGACCCGTGTCTCTGTCTGTGTGTCTTTGTATGTTTAAATCTCCAGGCCCTTGTCCAGCTCGCGAATGGTCCTGTAGCGCAGGCGCCACAATACAGTAGTAGTACCCTACTGTCACGTAGTGCAGGTGGGCAGTACAGTGGCATGCTTTGCTCAGCCTTGATGCAGCGGAGAGGGTCTTGGTCCTGCCTCAACTGAATGTACCAGGCTTTGCAGACTCCCCATGGGAGGCTTTACCCTTTTGGAGGAGTGGATTGGGGGGGCAGGGGATGAGGCAGGGGGCAGGGGGTGATGGGAGGGGGAATTATGTCTGGGATAAATAAAAAAAAATTTTAAAGATGCTAAAGGATAAAATTTTGTACAGAATATTCTCTCTCTCTCTCTCTCTCTCTCTCTCTCTCTCTCTCTCTCTCTCTCCCTCTCCCTCCCTCCCTCCCTTCCTCTCCATCATTCCTTCTTCCTTTGCTCACTCTCTGCTGTGGTAGTCTTACTTCTTATTTAATGTTGCACAGAAATGCTTCCTAAGTCCAACCCCACACAGGCTCCCAAGGCTCCACTCAGTACATCTGCAAAGAAGCAAGTCTACCAGGCTTTCCTCCCCAGTCACCAGATGGATGCACCTTGGTCCCCTGGGAAGGAGACAATACCCAGAGAGACCCAAGGATGCACCAGGAACGAACACTGAACTAAGATGTCTCAGGTTATGTGTGTCCCCTCGTGACTCTCCCTGATGCCTATGCACACTTTTGCATGGAGGAGAACAGCCATCTGTTTAGGAAACAAGAAACAGACTGGACTGAGTCCTGGGGACCATGAGCAGAGAAGTAATGGGGAACTAGGAATAGCAGATGAGGCAGAACCCAGGACTCCATGACTCATGTTCTATAGAAATTCAAGATTTGTGGATAATTGGAGATTTTGAATATTTCCAAATTGATAGTGACTTACAGACAGGGCCATATGCAATCATACTGGCTACATGCTCACAAAGCTAACCTTAGATCTTTTTTTTTTTTTACCATCTTCATTTGACAAATGGGAGAACACAGGCCCTGCAATCTGCCCAAGATTATGAGGTTGAGACAGGAGGAAAATATCTCAACATGAGTCGGTTGTCAGCCTTCCCTAGCACTTCACCACAAGGCCCTGTGCCGAAGCAAAACCGTACACTGCCAGCCTGTGCCACTGTGCTGGCCCAGCCTCTGTTGGTCACCTATGGCAAGTTACTTAACCTCTCTGAGCTTTATCTCAGCTTGTCATGTGCAAGAAGTATGGGTAAAAATCTCATAGGCTCATAAAGGAACATTTATGGTAAAAGCATCTGGTTATTGTCTGAGGTCCCTACACAGAACTCAGATCTGTCAGACATCTTCCCAGGTCTTTCCCGCCAAACTCCAAGCAGCTGGACCTTGTCCTGGTTGTCTAGAAAGGTCAGTGTAAACACTGTGCCATCGAAGACCCCTCCCTGTGACCACCCAGTAAGATAGAAATGGATGACCCGTTTACCACTCAAATGTCTTGGAACTGTGTTTTCCATGTCTTTGTGTAACCACTTGGGTTTCACTGTCTTGATTCTAGAGGTGTTTCCCCTCTGTCTAACAGTCTAGCTTTCTCCAGAAGAGACCCACAAAGTGCCCCCTATACTCCCTAAGCAGAGATTTGCCACATGAGTGTCACCTGGGAATCTCCTGCACAGGCTGTTTCCTCAAATCAGTGGATCAGATTGGCCAATTAGTAGGAGCTGAAGTGAGGTCTAACCTAACAGAATGGGGTGACCCTGAGCCTGTAAGGCTTTCCTATGGCTCACACTTTTGAGCACGTGAGGAGCATTTTTACTGGTTTTATGGAAGAAACTTTGACAAAACTGCCCGAAAGAGCCAAGCAGTCAGAGCCTTTGGTGTGAGCCACTGCTTTAGCTCTCAGGACTTCAGTTCTTCACGATGCCTAAGCATCTTCTTCTTCCTGGAACCCAGGACCAGCTCCAGGTATTCCAGTTCCCCAGCTCAAGCCAAAAAGTGTCCCAGAACTTCATCTCTAAATGTCAGCCAAGGACACTTATTTCATGAAATAGCAAAAGGCCATCCGACCCTTGGTGGTTACAGATGCTAAATGGGGACCTGTGGACAGTGCAGAGCACAGAGCCTGGAGCATAAGGGTTCAACTGATGCCAGTCTTTAATGACAATGTGATCCTGATTGGAAAGCGAGAGTAGAGTGATTTGCCCTTTGTTCCATGGCAGGAATAAAAGCATCGGCTCTGGAGATGGGGTGTTATGGGGTGCTATATATCCTAGAGAAGGTGGAGAAGGAGGAAAGGGAAATTGAGACAAGGCGAGGTGTCAGAAACAAAGCCTATTGAGAACTGAAAATGCCTTTGTCTACTGCATGCGTCATCCATGGGCTGACTCCAGCCTTACCCCAACCATGAGGCTGGTGTTGAGTTAGCGGTGTGATGTGAAAACTACGGTCACCCTCAATCACCCCCACACTGTGGTCTGCCAATTCTCTCTTCCTGGGAGACTTGAAACAGGCAAGCATGACGCAAACAATCGGAAGATAGAAAAACTCATTCAGGTTGTTTCAAAGAGCTCTCTTTTTGCAAAGCATTCCCTTCCATGTGTGCCTCGCTGCCAAAAGATCTGTGTTTCCTCATCCTAAAGCATCCATTTACTTCTCAGGAGCAAAACTTGGTTGATACTCCCTGCTGAGACCCTTAAGCATTTTGACTGAACTCATTCAAATTCCCATCAGTTTAGTCAACTGGTGTTGTATCAAATACCCATCAGTACCACCAGCCAAGTCGATTAGACACCTGGTCTTTCGAGGTACTCAACTTGTTATTTCCAAAAACAAAACAGAAAAAAAAAATACAACATCAAGACAAAAATAACCCTTCAATTTAGTTAGCAAGTGACTGACAAATTCTATCCAAAAAGTACATTTTGTCAAACAGCTTTGATTCTTTTCTTTCCTGAATCTCCTGAAACCATCAGCTGCTGGGAGGGGCGGCACTCAGTGGTTGCATCTGCTTGCTAATAAGCAAGGAAGGGAGCATCAGAAGTGAGTCATCCAAACATCCCCTGGGAGCTAGGCATGGCAGTGCTGCACCCTTCAGTCTGGGCCCTCAGGAAACAAAGGCTGGGAAGGGGGTGTGGGCGGGGTGTGGGGGTGCAGACTGTGAACTCCAGGCCTGCCTGGCCTGCATAATGGTGAGGCGCTGCCTCCAATGAAGGTAACTGTCAGCATGGCCACTGCTCAGTCATCCACAAGGGCAGTAAAAGCTAGGATCTTAGGAAATACACAGCAGGGAACCTCCAATCAATTGTTTTGTGTGTTAAAGAGTAATTTTCTATTCTTTTAAGAAATTTACCTGCCAGGGACCCTAATCCTGACCCAGAGCTCTGCCAGGAGGATCATTTAATAGGCAGTAGCTTTAAACTATCATGCACTTGGTGTGTTCTTTCCAGGATGCATGCTTTTTTAAGAGAATAGAGAGCCAGCAGGACAACTCGGCAGGTGAAAAAGCTTACCACCAAGCCTGACCACCTAAATTCAATCCCTGGGACCCACATGGCAGGAGAACCAACTCCAGAAAGCGAACCTCTGACCTCCACCAGAGGACTGTGGCACAGGCTTGCTTAAGCACATTCTCACACTCAAACACAAGTAAATAAATAATATAGTTAAAGTGTGTCAATTCAAAAGAGGATAGATCCCTAAAAGAGGTTAGTGCTAGCCCAAAGCGGTGAACCACTAGTGGCATAACTTCACATGTCAGGCAGCTAACTTCCTGGAGGAGAGGAGTAGCCGGCAGCTGTGGTGGTTTTGATTGGTATTTGAAAAGTCATCTCACTTATAGAGCAAAAATATTCACTCTGTTTCCATGGGATTAAGTGGCCTACTCTTGTCCAGCTCCACTGGTTAGATGTCTCTACTGGTCCTAGACATTTCTAAATTGGGAATAAGCCGATTATTTATTGCTAGTCCCTTGCCACCTACAGTTCACTTTTCCAGTTTACTTCTGTTGCCTACACTGTGACACCTCGTCAATCCCTATGGTTTGTTGGTTGAGTTCTGATGTCTAGGAAAAACAAGTTACTTCAAGGGTGACTATGGTGCAAAAGGGCATTTCTTGTTGGGTTCTTCAGGATGAAACTGGTGTGTGATCCAACTGATCGTAATGCCAGGAGGCCATTTGCCATCTTCAATGGCAGGACCTATCCTGTCTACAACATACTTTTGTATGCCACGTAACACTCTTTTTCTCGCACTGAGCAAATGTCTGACAATAAATATTAGGATTAAATCGTTCAAATAATTTTGCAGCCAAAAGACTCTAAATCTTAAAGTCTGTTTGTTTAAGGCCCATTGAAAATGTACTGTATGGAAACAATAGTTCTATGTAAGGTTCCTCAATAACCAAGAAGTTCATATTCTTATTTTACATCAAAGGATGCGTATTGGGTCTAGGGAAAGGCATAGGTCCAAATCCCAAGACTCTATCTAGTTCTGCAGTCTAGAGACTCTTTGCTGTGTAATTCTACCAGAAAAAAAAACAATGTATTTTGAGCAGGCACCACAGTATGTTTGATTATATGCAATTATATAAGCCGATAAAAGTATCAGGGTACAATACATGGGGGCGGGCCATCTTTCATGACAAATACTTGTTTAAGGTAGACGTCACAATTTTGACATAGCTTTGTTTCGTAAGATGACTGTGATGAGCTCATGATCAAAACTAAATAACAATCGCCCCACAAATTTCTTTCAAAGTTTTGGGACTTAGATTTGTCTTCTTTGAATACTCCTGATTGTCCATGTTAGGTAAATCCCTCGGCACCATGAAACTCTCACACATTCCCTGAACGGTCATCATAAGAAGGTAAGGTTATTAACTAATGGAAAAGTATTTATCCAGAGCATGCTAAAGCTACCACCATTCTCTTAACTGTACAATGCTGATCTCAACACATGATAGACAAGAGCCATGTACGACAGATGACAATCTAAGAGATACTCTGAGCCAGGACACCTTATATTAAATGCTAGTAAGGCATGATTTACTTCTTAAGGTTGAAATAAAGCTAACACTGAAGAAGGCGGTAGTTTCCACCCACACCCCGCAAGTTGGACTTACATACATCTCAGGATGAACTCTCTGATTTGGGGTGTATAAGCCCTCTGTGAGAAAAAGGGGAGCGTGCCACTGAGGCAGACCAGACTTCACACTCTACTCAGGAGGTTTGACATCCTGGGGCCCCTGGAAAGCACTGAAGAGTCTGGAAGGAGAGATAATATGTATTATTTTCTCAAGATGTGTATTTTCTCAAGAATATTCCAGATGTCCCAAGACTGGATGGTGGAGGACACACAGATAACAGAAGTCTCAGCAGCAGAAATGACTAAAGTCTGAGTTAAGGTTGCAGCCTGTATAGCGGAAAGAAGCAGGCAGAGCCACAAGATTACTACATTTGTTCATTAATTAAACTTTCCCAAGGTCATCTACCTAGTAGGCAGCAGAGCTATATATAGATCTCATGTCTCCTCACTCCCCTTAAAGTGATTTTTCTTCTGGTTTGCTCTGTCAAGGAACACCTGGTCCCTCTGGTTTGCTTTCCCCCAGGGAGGTAGGTGATCAAGAAGTCAGCAGAGGAGAGCAGCTCATGGCCTCCAGCAGGGTGACGAAGGACAGCAATTGGAAAGGAAATGGCACTCCCTTTCCAGATGCATCTGTCTTTGCAGGATCCACACGGAGGCTCCATGACAATCCACCTTCTCAGCCCTGACATAACTTGTTTCCCAGTGACAACAAGGGGAGATTTGAGTATATTTTCATTCAAGTCCAAGTCTTAATTAAAACCATAACCCAGTCAGCTGGAGAGCGTGGGAGCCGAGAAGGAAGTACCAAGTGTGGAGAAATGCGTCTACTCATTCCCACTTGGGATTCTCATCTGTCCTTCTGAGATGCTTGAAACCTATATTTTTTTCATCCTATAAAGTTTTCTCCTCCCCACATAGTTGTTTGTTTGTATTGTTTTGTTTTTCACTCTTTAGGAGCCAGTTACCAGCACCCAAATAAATACACGGAGACTTATGAATGCTTGGCCTTAGTGTGGCTTGTTTCTAGCCAACTTTTCTAACTTAAATTTTCCCATTTCTCTTTCATTACATTTTGCCTCTGGACTTTTTACCTTTCTTTATTCTATATGTCTTTCTCTCCTTCTTACTCTGTGGCTGGCTGGGAGCTGGCCCCTGGCATTCTCCTCTCCTCCTTTTCTTGCTCTTAGTTTGCTCTAGATTTTCCCTCCTATTTATTCTCTCTGCCGCCAGCCCTGCCTATTTCTCTCACCTGCCTAGCTATTGGCCATTCAGTTCTTTATCAGACCAGTCCAGCGTTTTAAACAGGCAAAAAGCTTTACAGACTTAAACAAATGCAACGTAAAAGAATGCAACACATCTTTGCATCATTAAACAAATGTTCCACAGCAAAAACAAATGTAACACATCTTAAACTAATATTCCACAAAATCCCCAGGTGCCTTTCTAATTACCCCTCCCTCCCATTCATCCCACAAAACACTCTCTGGTCCCTTCCTTGGAACTGACCAGTAGGATTCAGCATAAGAAAGAGAAGCCTCTAGATATTATAAGCAGAAATAGATTCTTGGTATTTAAGTCTTCGAAAATTTGGAATAGGGCTGCAGGAAGCCATCACTGACCTACTGTACTTAAAGTCCAGTTAGTGTGTTAGAGACTGGAAAGCAGAAGGACTTTCCCTCAGCCCCACGGACCTGATGACTGTGCTGAGATGCAGATGACTGTGCTGAGACGCAGAGACACAGGGAAGGCCATGCACCCATGGACCTCGTTTCCTAAGAAAACGGAAAAAACAGCAAGAAGCCTTCTGCTTCACCACCACTTCCTAAGTGTTGCCTAAGTGTCCACAGTCAGGGCTGGAGGGATTCTCAGCCGTTAAAAGAACTTGCTGCAGAGAGGACCAGAATTTGGTTCCCAGCACATACACATCAGTAGGCGCTGGTGCCTATAACTCAGCTCCAAAGGATCCAGTACTCTCCACTGGCCTCTGAAAGCACACACACATAGACACACACATGCGCACACACACATACACATATTCATGCACACACATATACACACATACACACACACACATATACACACAAACACACACACACATACACACACACACACACTGAAGAAAATTTTTACATAACCTATATTAACACAGCCTGATTTTCTTCTTAAAAGTTACCTAAAAGGAAGCTAAGAAATGAACTTCAGATGCCCAACCCCAGAGCATTGCAATATATTCTATAAAGAGGTCTGAGTTAGTCAAGACTCTTTCTCTTTTTATAGTTTTTATTGAGCTATATATTTTTCTCTGTTCCCCTCCCTTCCTCTCCCCTCCCCTTCTACCCTTTTCCATGGTCCCCATGCTCCCAATTTACTCAGAAGATCTTGTCTTTTTCTACTTCCTATGTAGATTAGAACCATGTATGTCTCTCCAAGGGTCCTCTTTGTTGTCTAAATTCTCTGGGATTGTGAATTGTAGGCTGGTTTTTCTTTGTTTTATGTCTAAAAGCCACTTATGAATGAATACATATGATATTTGTCTTTCTGGGTCTGAGTTACCTCACTCAATATGATGTTTTCTAGATCCATCAATTTGCCTGCAAATTTCAAGATGTCATTATTTTTTTCTGCTGTGTAGTACTTCATTGTATAAATGTACCACATTTTCCTTATCCATTCCTTGGTTGAGGGGCATTTATGTTGTTTTCAGGTTCTGGCTATGACAAACAATGCTGCTATGAACATAGTTAAGCACATGTCCTTCTGGCATGATTGAGTATCCTTTGAATACATACCCAAAAGTGGTATTGCTGGGTCTTGAGGAAGGTTGTTTCCTAATTTTCTTCACCATACTGATCTCCAAAGCTTGCACTCCCACCAGCAGTGGAAGAGTGTTCCATTTACTCCACATCCTCTCCAGCATAAGTTGTCATCAGTGTTTTTGATCTTGGCCATTCTTACAAGTATAAGATAGAATCTCAAAGTTGTTTTGATTTGCATTTCTCTGATGGCTAAGGATGTTGAGCATTTCCTTAAGTGTCTTTCAACCATTTTAGATTCCTCTGTTGAGTGTTCTCTGTTTAGGTCTGTACCCCATTTTCTTTTGTATTATTTGTTCTTTTAATGTCTAATTTCTTGAGTTCTTTATATATTTTGGAGATCAGCCCTCTGTCCAATGTGGGGTGAGAGAAGCTCTTTTGCCATTCTGTAAGCTGCCATTTTGTCTTGTTTAAGTATCCTTTGCTTTACAGAAGCTTCTCAGTTTCAGGAGGTCCCATTCATTAATTATTTCTCTCAGCGTCTGTGCTACTAAGGTTATATTATATTTAGGAAGTGGTCTCCTGTGCCAATGCATTCAAGTGTACTTCCCACTTTCTCTTCTATGAGGTTCATCGTGGTTGGCTTTATGTTGAGTTCTTTGATCCATTTGGACTTGAGTTTTGTGCATGGCAATAGATATGGATCTATTTTGATTCTTCTACATGTTGATATCCAGTTGTGCCAGCACCATTTACTAAATATGCTTTCTTTTGTCATTTTATATTTTTTGCTTCTTTGTCAAAAATCAGGTGTTTGTGTGTGTGTGGATTAATAGCTGAGTCTTTGATTTGGTTCCATTGGTTCTCCTGTCTGTTTTTATGCCAATACCAGGCTGTTTTCAGTATTGTAGTTCTGTAGTAGAGTTTGAAGTCAGGAATTGTGATGCCTCCAGACATTTCTTTGTTTATAGAATTGTTTTGGCTACCCTAGGTTTTTTGCTTTTCCATATGAAGTTGAGTACCGTTCTTTCGAGGTCTGTGGAGAATTTTGTTGGGATTTAATGGGCATTGCACTGAATCTGTAGATTGCTTTGGGTAAGATTGCCATTTTTACTATGTTAATTCTCCCTACCCAAGAGCATGGGAGATCTTTCCATTTCCTAGTGTCTTCTTCAATTTCTTTCTTCAAAGATTTAAAGTTCTTGCCATACAGGTCTTCCACTTGTTTGGTTAGAGTTACTCCGAGATATTTTATGCTATTTGTGGCTATTGCAAAGAGTGGTGTTTCTCTGATTTCTTTCCCAGTCCATTTATCATCTGTGTAAAGGAGGGCTACTGATTTTTTTTTAATTAATCTTGTATCCTGCTACATTGCTGAAAGTGTTTATGAGTTGTAGAAGTTCCTTGGTAGAATTTTGGGGATCACTTATGTAAACTATCATATCATCAGCAAACAGTGAGAGTTTGACTTCTTTTCCAATTTGTATCCCCTTGATCTCCCTTTGGTGTCTTATTGCTCCAGCTAGGACCTCAAGAACTATATTGAATAGATATGGAGAGAGTGGACAACCTTGTCTTGTTCCTGATTTCAGTGGGATTGCTGTGAGTTTCTCTCCATTTAGTTTGATGTTGGCTGTTGGCTTGCTGTAGATTGCCTTTATTATGTTTAGGTATGTTCCTTGTATCCCTGCTCTCTCCAAGACCTTTATCAGGAAGGAATGTTGTATTTTGTGAAAGCTTTTTTGGCATCTAATGAGATGAGCATGTGTTTTTTATTTTTCAGTTTGTTTATATGGTGGATTACGTTGACAGATTTTCATATGTTGAACTATCCCTGCATCTCTGGGCTGAAGCCTACTTGATCATGGTGGATGATGGTTCTGATGTGTTCTTGGATTCGATTTGCCAGTGTTTTCTTTGAAAATCTTGTAGAATTCTGGGCTGAAACCATCTGGTCCTGGGCTTTTTTTGGTTGAGATACTTTTGATAACCGTTCCCACTTATTTAGCAGTTATAGGTCTATTTAATTTGCTTATCTGGTCTTGATTTCATTTTGTCAAGTGATATTTATCCAGAAAGTTGTCCATTTCTTTTAAGTTTTCCAATTTTGTAGAGTACAGGTTTTTGGAATATGACCTGACGATTCTCTGAATTTCCTCCATGTCTGTTGTTATGTCTCCCTTTTCATTTCTGATTTTGTTCATTTGGATATTCTCTCTCTGACTTTTGGTTAGTTTGGATAAAGGTTTGTCTATTTTGTTGATTTTCTCAAAGAACCAATTCTTTGTCTCATTGATTCTTTGTATTGTTTTCTTTGTTTCTATTTTGTTGATTTCCGCCCTCAATTTGATTATTTCCTGCTGAATAGTTCTCCTGGGTGAGTTTGCTTCTTTTTGTTCTAGAGTTTTCAGGTGTCCTGTTGACTGACTAATGTGGGGTTTTTTTTCCAGCTTCTTTATGTAGGCATTTAGTGCTATGAACTTTCCTCTTAACACTGCTTTCATTGTGTCCCATAAATTTGGGGATGTTGTGTGGTCATTTTCATTGCTTTTAGGAAGTCTTTAATTTCTTTATTTCTTTGACCCATTGAGAATTCAGGTGAGAATTGTTTATTTCCAAGTGTTTGTGGGCTTTCTGGAATTAGTGTTGCTATTGAATTCCAATTTTAAGCCATGGTGATCCAATAAGATACATGGGGTTATTTCAATTTTTTTTTTATCTATTGAGGTTTGTTACCTAGTACGTGGTCAGTTTTTGAGAAGGTTCCATGAGGTGTTGAGGAGAAGGTATATTCTTTTATGTTTGGATGGAATGTTCTATAGAGTCTGTTAAGTCCACTTGAGTCAGAACATCTGTTAGTTCATTTTTTGTCTGACTAACCTGTCCAGTGGTGAGAGTGGTGTGTTGAAGTCTCCCACTATTAGTGTGTGGGGTTTAATGTGTGATTTAAGTTTTAGAAGTGTTTCTTTTACATATGAGGGTGCCCTTGTATTTGGGGCATAGATGTTCAGTATTGAAATTTCCTCTAGATGGATTTTTCCTGTGACTAATATGAAATGTCCTTCTTTGTCCCTTTTGGTTGATTTTAGTTTGAAGTCTATTTTGTTAGATATTAGGATAGCTACACCAACTTGTTTTTTAGGTCCATTTTATTGAAAAATTTTTTCCCAACCCTTTACTCTGAGGTGATGTCTGTCTTTGAGGTTGAGGTATGTTTCTTGTATGCAGAAGAAGGATGGATTCTGTTCTTATATCCAATTATATTAGCCTGTGTCTTTTTATAGGTTAGTTGAGTCCATTTATATTAAGGGATATTAATGACCACTGATTGCTAGCTCTTGTTATTTTAGTTTTTATTGGTGGTGATGTTACTGTGTTTGGGATTTGCTGCTGTGAGATCATATATTGTCTGTGCTTTTGTGGATGTAGCTAATTTCCTTGGGTTGGAGTTTTCCTTCTAGTACTTTGTGTATGGCTGGGTTTGTGGCTAGGTAGCCAAAGACTCTTTCTGCCACATGCTATACCATGCCCATGTATCTAACTACCACTCAATACCCAAAAGTCAGGGAACATGGATTTCACATCTTTCCACTGCAAGCCTTGCAGATGGAAGAGCCTCACTAAAGATAAACAATTAAATGGCAAAGCACTTTGTTTTCAGTTTTGTCTTATTTTCCTTTTGATTTTTTTTCATGTGTTTAAATATGCCCTATACATTTGACCTCCTTGAAGGCATTATATGTTAATATTACTTGGCAATGTCCCCAAAGGGGAGCTATGGGATGGGTATACATTTACAAACCTTAATTAGAGAATTGACTGTATATTCCAAACTAATCACCAATAGGTTTTCTTCTCCCAAATGGTATCTCTATCCCATGAGATCCAACGAATAGGCAACTAACTTCAAAATTGAGAAGATAACAGTCTTTTCTTACTTTATCATGCTATTTTAGCTTTATAATGTCTCCAGTGGGCAAATGTTTTTGTACCATTTTCAATTATTATTAATCAATTTAGTTGATTAATTAATAATATTGATTAATAATAAATGAATATTGGTAATTAATCAACTAATATAATTACTAATCAAGAAGATGATGTAAGTGGCCATATCTACCTCATAGTAGGTACTCAACAAATAATAGTCATTTTCTTCTCCCCCAAACCCTCCCCTTTCATTAAAAAATGGACGGGCTGGAGAGATGGCTGGGTGGTTAAAAGCACTGACTGCTCTTTCAGAGGTTCAAGTCCCAGCACCCACATGGCAGCTCATAAGTGGTTGTAAATCCAGTTCCAAGACTATCTGACACCTTCACACCATTGCACATAAATACATCACTAAAAAAATAGACATATCTGGGTTCCTGCTTAGAGATCCTCCAGTCTGATCCTTGAGGGGGTAACAGCAGCTACTCTGTTGCCCTTTACATGTGACAGATCACCCCCTTCACAGCTTAAAGCAGCAAACACTCATGTCTCTCTGTGCTTGAGTGGGACCCAGCAGTAGCATGGCAAGATCACTAGGGTTCAGGATCCCCAGGGTAACTGCAGTAAACATGACGGCCAGGGATGCTGCCGCCTGTCACTTAGGTGTTCGCTGTCAAAGTGGCTCACACGGGACTGACGAGCTGTCATGGGCCCCAGTAAAGTCCCCAGCTTCTCTTCATGAACTCAAGAATCTTGACTGTGTCCATGACCTGGAAGCAGCCTCTGCCAAAACTGGTGACCAGAACACAATGCTAAAGTGGAAATGTCTTTAATAATTTAAGTCAAAGTCACAGAACATCCTCTCCACAATTTCCTACTAGCTACAGAATTCAATTCTGTGAATACCAGAAGGCAAGTGGAGGGAAGGCCACCTTGTTGGCTGGCTGTCATGTCTAAAAACAACCAAAATTGACTCTTCCAGGTATGATGTGGAAGAGAATTTGAATTTTTTTTCAGTTATTTTTCAGATGAGTATTGAATTTGTTATCCTCCTGCCTCAGGATCCTAAGTTACTGGGATCGTATGTGTATGCCGCCATGACAGGCTCTGGCTTTAAATACCTGAATTCAACAGTGTGAAGCCTCATTGGAGAATGCTTTTATCTTTGTTGGTAGTTCAGCTCTGGAGTACATGACTCATCCAAAAACTATAAATATTAAATAAATTTACCTTTAACTCATACTATTCCCAGACATGGTCCTAATCAAAGGATAGTGTGCCTATGATCAGTTCTTTCAATAATAAACATATATGGGGGATGTGTTATGTATACATATATGTGTAATATGATTTTGTCATATATAAAATAAAAATATGTAGGTATATGTAAGGTCTGACAGAAAAGATGATCACTGAATTGTTTTACAAACACATGTAAATCTACACATGTACACTACATGTGTGAGAGAGAAAGAAAACTGTGAATTATAATGCTACAAGAAAATTATTATATAAACCTTTTCAAAAATTAAAATAATAATAGGACTGAAGGTGTTACATTTCTCAAATTTAACTTTCAAATGACCATCATTAAATAATTACTAAATAATTTCTTAATAATTAAAAAGTAATAAATCATTTTATTTTAATAAACAAAATTGATAGATAATAAAATTAATGAAAAAATAAGAAAATAATTTTTTATTTTTCTTAATATAGAAATTATCATACTTTTTAAATATAGAAATTGAACATTTTATAGAAGTATCAAGTTCTTAATGTTTTTCAAAATTTTTTTCTGTTTTCCTATCTTTATAGGGTTATAAAAACTAAAAATACTGCTATGAAGAAATAGAAATTTCTCTAAAGTTTTGCAATTTCTTTAGCTTCGTAGTAATTCATCCTTCTTTAGATAAAGTCATGTAAAATTAAATATAATAATTCATATATTCCATATGACTCATATAAAAGCTGGGTGTGATCACTGAAGCAGGAAGATCAAGGGTTTAAGTCATCTTTAGCTATATAGCAAATTCAAAACCAGACAGGCTACTCTGTCTCAAAATTAAAATTAAATTAAAATAGTTCATAAGGTGTGATCCCGTCTGGAAGACTATTGCCAGCCATCCACCTTCCCTGCGGGATGCATTATGAGCAGAGCACTGTCTGTGATCTCCCCGTGTTCACGGTGGCCAATTCTAAATTCAGAAAACAGTAATGGGTTTTTGTTCTCTTTGTGTACTCTTAGATCTAAACAGAAGAATGAGAATACGGTCCCTCAGTGGGCTGTATTCTCATCTTACCTTCCGTGTGCAACCCTTAGGATGTCTATATCTAAAGCCACAAGTGTCGGCAGAGATGTCATAGGTGAGCCATTGGGACTGAGTGGAATACTGCATGCCCTGCTGAAGGAGAGGTCCCCCTGAAGCCAGATGGCAGGTTTATATCCAATCGGATTGCATGTCTCCACCGGTTCTGCGCTCCCTGTCCTGACTCTGGGCCATAAATGGAGTGCTCATGGATGAAAGTCGTGGATCAGTGGGGTTCCCTTCAAACTCCTGATCAGATTTTCGCTCTCTTTAGTTCAGAGCCAACTACCTCAGCCTTAAGTGGGAAGGAACTAAAACATTACTGAAATGACAACAAAGTAAACCCTTAGGAGAAAATGCCCAACAAGAAGAATGTGCCCGTCAGAACTGAAAATATAAAGAAATAGAAGGCAAGAACATTTCATAGCCCATCCAAAGCTCTCTTAAAAGTTGATCTTAGGGAAATGATATTAAACATCTTTTTAACAGATGTCTTCATGACTGTTGTTTATTCATCCATTAATTTTGCCAAGTTGATTGCTTTGAAAAGCACCTAGGAGACGAATGAAGCACACCTCCGATGTGTCTGCGAGGGCGTTTCCAGGGACCGCCAGATCTTGAAGACTCTGACAGAATGTGTTACCCTCTGATGGGTTCAAAATCTTACAAGTCTAGTGGGAGGTTGTGGAAATACGGAAGGTGGGGTCTGGTTGGAAGAAGTGGGCTGCAGGAGCTTGTCCCTAGGAGCTGCATTTTCCCCTGGCCCTCCCCTCTGTTTCTGTCTTCCATGCTGTGATGTCTATGGCCCCTTTTCCATCACAATGCACTATTTGAGCAAGATGCATCCTTCCTGCTTGGCCTTGTTCCTGGCACACATTCTGTTGCTGCAACACAAGTTCTGACTAACATACTCATCAGCATTTTGAGTGGGACAATCTTTTGTTGCACAGACGTAACCTACACATTGCAGGATATTTGGCCTCTCTATGTTTTAACATAGTGACATCTCTTGGGCATGGCAACCATTAAAATGTCCTACCCCCATCTCCTACCCGCTTCCATCCACCTGTGGGAGCCATTGCAGTAAAGGCAATTTTTTTTCTTGCTCCTTTTTTAATTCCTTGTGATTGGTACACTTAATAGGTGTTCAGCAAACCCTCTTCAATGACTAGTATCCAACACAGGATTTATTGTGGAGAAATCAGTGCTTTAAAAAGATTAGCCTTCCTAAATATTTATTCTAGCAAATCCTCTCATTAAATCTCTGTAGTTAGAGTCTTTAGAGCTGGTGAACAACCCCAGAAAAGTATGAGAGGCGAGTGGCCAGAGCTGCCATGTGCTGACAGTTGCGAGATGCCAGTGTGCTGGTCCACACTGCCTTATGAGGCAGTCTTCAGCATCCCATGTGAAGAGGGATCTGAGCCCAACATGGCTCCATAGCAAGTGACAGGGCTGAGTTTGACTGGACTCTTGGTCTGGTCCCATGTCTTTTGGTCTCACTACCATGACTATCCCAGTGGGTTTTGTTCACCCTGGTTTTAGCAAACCTGTGTTTGAAGATTTTTAACACTCGATTTATTTTCCAGTGATATCCAGAACAACTCCATCTTTTCATAGTCTTTGATATTTAAATACAGACAATTTACAGGTCATGTTTGAGAGGCTAGATGACAAACACATTGGCAAACGTCTTTAGGGACCTCCAGAACATAAACAACCCTTAACACACAACTACTGCAGGCCAACCCTACATGACTCTTTTGAAAATCTCAAGGAAGCACACTTTGGAAACCTGGTTAGTTAGGCATAAAGGAGAAGGAACTGATAAAACTGAAATTGCTAGGTCTTCAGCTCCATGCCTAGATTTTGATTTTACCTCTTGGGTAAACTGGTCCAGATTTGTCTATTTTAGAACCCAGCTGGTTTTCCAGGAACCACAGGGCAGTGGGAACAAGGACTGACTTTTGCTTTGTCCTTAACAAGATTCCTAGAGAAAGGGACAGAAGAGAAGAGGCAACTGCCCAGGGGTCTAAGCTTGAAGGCTGCTGCCCCCCACAGCAGGATGCAGGGCTTGGGGACGGTCTCCCATGTCCCTCTGCATCCCTTTCCCAGCCTGTCCTTCAGCAACAGCCTTTCAACTTCTCTGATGCAGTGCCTCTCCACTGTCTTTTCTCTCCTGTGTTTTCTATTCGTTTCTCTTTATTCTTCTTCCCTTCCTTACTGGAACTTTCTGCATCTCCCATCCCTCCTTTCTGTCAGTTTTAACTATACTTCTCACCAGTGCACAGTGCCTATTTCCGCTCCGGGCGGGCTTCCTTTCTTCTCTCTTTGATATTGCACAAATTCTGTTTGATAACTAATGATCTTGACTAATGTTCTCTATCCAAACTCCCAGCACCCCGCCAAACTTGATAGCTATACTTCATAAAATCTCTGTGCTGGTTAGCTTCTTGTCACCTTGACACAAACGAGGGTCATTTGGGCAGAAAACTCCTCAGTTGAAAAATACATGCCTGCTAAGATTGGTCTGAAGGCTAGTTAGGTGGGCATTTTCTTGACTGATTGATGTGGTAGAAGCCCAGCCCACTGCAGATGATGCACCCCTTGGACAGGGGTCCTGGGTTATATGATAAAGCAAGCAGGCTGAGCCAGCCATGTGAGCATGTCAGGAAGCATTCTCCCACGGTCTCCGCTTCAGCTCCTGCCTCCAGGTCCCAGCCCTGAGTTCCTGCTGTGAAGTCCTTCCTAATGGACTGTAACCTGTAAGCCAAACACATCCTTTCTTTCCCCAAGCTGCTTTCGAGCAGTGCTTTATCTCAGCTCTAGAAACATCACTAAGGACGCCCCACCAGTAAACTCCCCAATCTTGAATCACCTCAACTTAGGTCCAGGGGCCTGTGCATCTGTCTTCCTCAAGGCTAAGAGTTCAAGAAACCATCTGTCTCCTCTCCACGACTGCCTCTGGCTTGCAGCGCAAAGAGCGATCCATTATGGAAGATGTGAATTACTGAGAGAGTTCCATTTCCATAAGCCACACACTCTTATGTCGGAGACTGCATACCACCTGCAACTGGCTTCCTCGGGAGCGCGCTGTTCGGGTGTGACCCTGAGAAGGCTGTGAGGGAAGCACAATTTAACTCCCATGGGCCATGCCACACTCTGAAATTGCTGGGGTGTTGGCATCTTGTTTCATCTGGAGATGGAGGATGTAAAAAGTCTTTACAGCCATGAGCCGAGCTTTCGTTGTGTTTTGGTTTTGTTGTTGCTAAATGAAATCTGGTTTTGCTTATTCTCTGAATGATTTGACCACTAAGCATAAATTGTGGAATCCATGAAGATTGCTTCCATGCCTCTCCCTTCACCCTACTTCCTCTTGCTTGGTGGCTTTCGGTGGCAAGGATCCCAGGTTTCACCTCCACACCTGTGTGAATGAGCTGAGGGATGCTCTGACTCCTTCATGTACAGAACCTGCTTCCTAGGTCGCCCGGAGAGCCTGCCTACCCTCCCAGGTGGAGCTGGCACTCAGCACTCACCGGGAGTGGGCGGCCACCAAAATGTATGCGGCCAGAACAAATAAAGACCTAGGGCAAACTCTTCAGACTTGATTGCACATTAGCATTACCTGTGGTGCTTTTAAAACTCCTAGTGCCCCGTGTGTGGGACAACACATTAAGTCAGGATCTGTGGGGGAAAAGACCTGATCACAGTAGGGGGGTTGTTTTGTTTTGCTTTGTTTTGTTTTCCAAGACAGACTTTCTCTGTGTAGCCCTGGCTGTCCTGGAACTCACTCTGTAGACCAGGCTGGCCTCAAACTCAGAGACCCGCCTGCCTCTGCCTCTGGGATTCTGCTCTGAGAGCTGGAAGTAAGGAGCAGTCACATCTAGCTGTGAACTTCCATTCTCCTTCATTGGCCAGCAAAAGCCATCTGGGAACGGTGGCCTCTGTGAAGTCCTATAGTTCTCTCACTCCCTTGTGTTACAGGCTGGCACTTGGCATCTTTCCCTGGAGGTCTAATTTTCTCTACCTCTGACTTCTCAACACCTTCAGATCATGATTAGAATCACAGCCTCTCCTAGTCCCCTACTGCGCTTGCCACCAAGTCAGGCTAAGTGATGACTCAGGAGCATCATCACAGAAAATGCCACCTGAAGCCAATTTTGAAGAGCTGTGGGTTTTGTGGGGAAAATTCACTGCCTAGAAGGACTCCTGCCGATGTCATATCGTGCTGAGACATGCCATACACAGGCAAGGAGGAGGCTCAACCCCTGGATGCTGGGCTAAGTTAATCAAGCCCTGGGGTTCCTTCTGCTGGTACTTAAAAGAAACCGTTGACTGCCTCCCTTAGTTCACCCAACGTGACTCTAATGCCATTATAAGCACCACATGCTACCTGCAAGAGAACCGTCAATAGTCTTCTCTTTAGTGTTCTCTGAACAAGAGGGTCCTGAAATGGTACCTGCTGAGCATTGTCCCAGGCCTCATTCACCCAGGCTCAGTCCTGCCTTCCCACTCTGCATTGGTGATGCTTTAAAAAAAAAAATATGTGCAGAAGAAAGGATCAGCATTTGGGTTTGGTTTTGGGGAAGTAAAGGTGGCACTGTTTTGTGACAGATTTTTTTCCTAGAGGAGATATAACACACATAGTCTACTCACCCCAGAAAAGAGAACCCTTGACAGACCAAGTCCTGGTTTCAACAAGGTTCAATGCAGTAAACCAGTGACTCTTTATTGGCGTTATTAACAGGAGTATGAGTAACGCGTTGCTTACAAGCAGCAGTGACTCAAAAGCAGCAATGTTACTGGGAAGCTCATCCAACACGATGGCTCTGGGAGCTGCCCCTGCAGCACTCTGCACAGTTTGCCGACAGCTCAACAGTCTAGGGCGCCTCTGCTTCCTATCATTTGGCTGCCCAGAATCTCCTCCCCAACAGCTGCTTGCTACGCTTTGTACTGCTGGGGCATTGCCCTCCAGAATCTTGCGAGTTTCTATTCTTGCAGACATAACACCTTCGATTATCTCCTGCGTCTCAGGAACCCTCACCCCACCCCCTCGAGGGGATGCTTCAGTTGGAAGGAGAATGCCGTACAAGTACTCAAGGATGAACAAAGTCCTTGGGTCGAGCACAGAAAGGCTGAATCCTTGCCTGAGTGAGGTAAGAGGTCATGGACCTGAACACAGCAAGCCATCTTCTCCCCGTGGTGAGAAGGAGATGTGCTCTTCCACATGGAATCCAGGGTCACCAGCTTCAGCTACACAAAGCTGGACTCCCGAGAGTGTTAAAGACTCAGCAGCCCATAGTCCCTGTGTGAAAGAGAGACATCTTCAGGGAAGGGTCGAGGACCCACAGCAAAGGAGTTGATGACAGCATTGTAAAAAGGGGTCCAGGTTGTGCACGGGGATACTGGGTCACTTTAGGTCTTGGGTCCGCTTTCCATGTGACTTCAAGCAAGCACTCTCATTTCTCTAGGCCTGTCAAATGGAAAGAACAGTGTCTCCCCCTCACCGCCACCTCTGTCAATATGGTGATAACCTTAGGAAGCTGCTGCGGGGGTGGGGGAGTAAAATATGGTGTCCATGATGATCTAAGGCATTCCAGAGTTTGGAGTCATGAACGATCCCTACCTCCAGGGATTACTTCATTCATTCAGCCAGTAAAAACTATTTAATGAGCACCTGCTATGTAGACAATGCTGGCTGAACTACAAGGAAAATGTTCTTCACCGTTTCCTATCTATCTATAAGAGACGGCATAGAAACAGCAATGGCAGAGAGATAACTCATGGCATGGTCACGTTTTTGTCTATGTCTCATGGATGAAATGACCAAACAGAGGCAGAGAGATGTCCCCAAGACTTGAACCAGTAAGTCTTGCTCTATACAATCCCTATTCAATAACATCAACTATCCAATGCCACCAGGGTACAGTTCCAAGTAATGGAATGAGGGAAGGGCAAAGGAAAGAGAGGGAGGAAGGGAAGGAGAGATGAAGAGGAGAGAGAGAGAGATTCTTTCAAATATGCCCTAAGCACCACCCAGGCCAGGAGAGAATCAGGAGTGCCTATAGAAAGTCAGAAAGGGAACATGGCAATGATGAGCTAGAATATAGGGTCAGAGTTTAGGGAGAGAAGTAAAGGAGAGCCATGCACATCGAAGTAGAGCTGGGCCTGGGATAGCCTGGACCGGAAGAGAACATAGGCTAATACAGGAGGCACACATGGAGAAAAACCTGATGGTTTAGTAATTGCCTCTGATGGGGGTGCAGTGGGTACAATATGTAGAAAGAACGCTGAAGGGTGACACCACTTTAAAAGTATTGGCTGGAAAGGGTAGAGCCACCCCCCTGCAAATGCCCTTCCAAACTCATTAGTGTCTCAGGGCAAGCATCAAACAGGCTCCCAGGGCCACAACCAGAGTTCCCCTGCCAGCTACAGTGCCCCAGCCCAGGCCCTGTGGGAGAACCCAAAAGGTACAGCCACAGACCCACTGGTCACCAGCTGTCTCTAAGTCCAGACAGTCTGCAGCTAGCCCAGAAAGACTATGCTGCTTCTGACCCTGCCCCTCCCAGCCTGAACCTCTGGCCAGTGAGTTAGCCTTTCTGTCCAGATTAGATTTGGTGAGCTGGAACTGCCAAGAAAAGCTGAGCATCCCTATAAATGATAGGCCCTAGCCAGCCTCTTACACAACCCCCGCTGACAAAGGTACAGCTCTCCCTGGCCCAGTTACTAACATGTTCACTTACTCGATCTGCCTAATGACTGACCAGAATGGCAGGGTCCAGGGCCTTGTCTAGAAAACCAAATCAAAGGAAAACCAAGAGGGCTGCCCAAGAGAGAGTAAGGCTAAGGGTCAATCAACCTTTAGCTTACCTTTAAGTAGAAATGTTTTTGTGTTGACATGATAGGCAGAATTTGAACCAGAAAGGATGAAAGCATGGAAGGGGTAGGGACTGTGTTCGCCCTGTAGATCCAAGGACTTCCACTAATGGGGCCTGTTCACTTTAAAAAACAGTCAGCCTCATGGGACCTGTGGAACCTTCGCCAGCAGGAGTAACTCACCTATGCGAAGTGCTAGGAATGGAAGGGCAGCAGGAATCCCTAGCCTTGGATCCTAACTAAGGTTGTAAAACTCTATGGAACTCCTCCCTGTATTAGTTGCGAAACTAATCAATCCAACATGTATCCTCAAGAACCCACTGATCATTCTTCCTTCTCCAGAGCAGCAGCAACCTCAGCATAAATGGGCTATTTGAGACTCAGCCCATATCTAAACTTAAACTAAGAGACCATGATGGCGGGAGAACCTTGACTCCACAGTAATCGTCCAAGGCCAAGTCCAGTCCTGGCCAGGGCAACAGGAGTATGCTGGGTGAAAGCTAGCCTTTCCACTTTGGCCATGGGTATTTGTAGTTCTGTGAGGAAGGAACTATCATTTAGAGAAAGGAGCCAAGAAAAAATTTCAAAATGAGAGCAGCAGAGTAGAATCACATTTTCCAAACATTGGGAAAAGCACTGGGGTCTCTATCTTGTCTTTGATAGGGACACCCTCCCTATGTGCCACCAGGATCCACACTGGGAATTCTGGCACCATTCAGGGTTGTATCTCAAGCTCTTTGACCTGGAGTGTGATTTCTCTTACTTGCCCACGGATCTGAGACCTGACATGAACAGTTCCTCCAGCACGGGAAGGTCAGGCTGGCCAGGCCTACCTTGTGTCACCACGTTTCCTCTCAGTGCCCACTGCCCATTGTCCTGTCCCTGCCATCCAAACCCAGCTCTTCTTAGACAAGACCTGGGACCTTTCCACTTATGGGAGAGCTATGAGTCACAGTAGGCGCCCAATAAAAAGGGCTCTTGCAAGCAGAATGGAGAAGCCGGTCTGTTTGGGATGCCTGGCTTTATGGAGAGATGTGGGGTTGGTCCAAATAGCCTTTCTGTCGGTACTTCTGAGGGAGAAGAGAAGGTGAGGGGCAGCCAAAGAGAAAGAGAACATGCCAAACAGATCATTATGTGTTCTTGGAAGCCAGTTTAATGGACTGGCTCAAAGCAGGGCTGGAAACGGGCTCTGAGGCCCTCAGTCAGGACGTGGCTGGGGCAGAGAGCCACATTCACTTCTACCAAACGGAGACGCCTTGTGGAAACTTTGCTCTTTGTGACTCAGAAGCACAAATATCACGTGTTTTCTCTCGGATGCAGAGTTTTGATTTAAATATATCCATGAAAAATAGAAGGGAGACTATGATGGGAGAGGAAGGTAGGGAATGGGGGGAGAAAGACAATACCACATTTTTCTTCATATGAAACCTAGGGAGGGGTGTGTTTGTGTGTGTGTGTGTGTGTGTGTGTGTGTGTGTGTGTGTGTGTGTGTGTGTGTGTGTGTGTTTTACACATGTAAAACAGGAAAGCAGAAGGTGAGCTATATTATGGGCAGGATGGGAACTGGCAAGGGGCAAGGAGCAGGAATAGGGGAGAATATTGGGGTGGTGAAAATATAAGCCAAATACTATGATACATATGTATGAAAAGGTCCTAATGAAATGATTTTATGTACTAAAAATGTAAGAAAAAAGAGGAAGGGAGGGGAGGAGGGAAGAAGAAAGAGGTTGGTTCTGTTTGAGATCAGAATTCTTGTCCCTGATTATTCTAGCCATTTTTCTCATCGATTTGGAAGCACTAGAAGGAAAATTAAAAGGCACAAACTGACTACTGTGTGCCAGGAACTAAGTCTGCACTTCTATCATCCTAGGACTCCTAGGTTGCCCTTTGAAGAGGGCGACATGGAGGCCCGCACTGCTTAAGCAGCTGGGGCACTTTCCAAGCATAGAGACCTTCTCTTTACGAGGCCATTTTTGCCACACATCTCACCACCGCCCTCAAGCCAAAATTCCCCTTGTTTTCACAGGATAAACATTCCCATGGCAGAGGAACACTGTGTTCCCTAGAGGAGATGCAAGCACCTCGTTCCTGCAGAGGCCATGTGGGCTTATGAAACTGAGTGCTGGACAGGAGCCTAGGGCTCGGCACCAGCTCTGCAGACCTCAGCTAGGTCCCAGCAAGGCAATGAGAGTGACAGGGGAGCTCAGGCTGGGGGCTGGGTCGAGTCCTGACATTGCAGCAAACCCCAGTGCTGCGGGTCTAGGTCTCCGGTAGATACCACAGTGAAAGGGGAACTTCTCTGGCAAGTACAGAGAGCGCTACTGAAGGTGCCTGAGAAAGCGTTGCTCTCTGGTACTCTGCACCCTGACTTTCTAGAACACTGTCGGCACACAGCAGGGTTTGGGGCAGAAAAGAAAGCAGTGTCTTTGGAGAGTAGCACTTCCCTTACATGACCACCAATCAAGATGCATATAAAAAGTCTGATTGGTAAGATTTTGTTTTCTCTTGGTGGTATACAAAATGAACAATACATACCTTATAGTTGATAGCATCTTAGAGTCAATAAGATATAAGGTTTTAAAAAAACAAGCGTCATAATTATTCTTCAATGAGACCATTGGTGCATTTTGCATGGATCTTTTCAAAACATCCTTAGCCCACCCAGATGTATGGATGGCTCTCGGGTCTGGATATCTGTCTCCCTTGCTATTGTTTCTGTTGAAATGTTTACCGAGGGCCCAGAGATGCAGTATCAACTTTGGGCCACTAGAGGGAGAGAGAACACTGGGGGACAGATGCCCAGTCTCCCCGCGCAGTGGCTTCTGCTTTCTCCTAAATCTTTCCAGTATGCCCCTCTGCAACAGCCTGTCCACCTCCCACTGGAACCCCACCTGCAGGGTCAGATCAGGGAGAGGGACCCCGGTCCACTGTCGACGCGGGCTGAATTCTATGCAGAGCCACATAAAACTCAGCCCTAGCTTAATGAGCTGATCTCACGAGCAGAAAAAGGTACTAGTCATGGCCAGGGCTCTGCCTACTACAAAGGCGGAGCTGAGGGGTGGCCACCTTATTCTCAAGCCATTCGGAGACTCCCGAGATCCACAAGGATTTGCGAAGCTTTCTAAAGAAATGTATTCACTTTTGCTGTCACCTGGAGCCTTCCTTAAAATCCCTTCCTCTTCCTCTGTCTATCCCCCCCCCCGCCCTTCTTCTTTTCCTCTCTACACTTAGTGGGAATTATTGAATACTTACTATATGCGAAGAACCGTGCCAGGAGCAGAGACGTCAAAGTAAGGAGAACCAATCACTGTCTTTATGGATCTTGGTTCTGGGAGATTTAGACAAAATCTACAAATCAGCTACAAGGAAAACCAGTGGCCCCCAGCAGCGCTTGCTTCTATATAAAATTTTGCAGATCCTCTTGGGTCTCAGAGGTCTCCGACAGGCTTAGAGTGGCCACTCCCAGCTGTGTATTTTCAGGAGGCACATCCTCCTTGTCACGACTAGGGGCTGTTTCCACTCCACGGTGTATCCAGGAAGGCTTCTCTGATGAGGTAACTGAAACAAACCCCACCAAAAAGTGAAGGACCGAGCTTCCAAACCCCAGGCCTGCCCTCTCAATGCCGCCACAAGAGAAGGAAGGCAACACCACCCACTAACCAAAGGAAAGTCTGTGTGGAGCCCAGAGTCACGGGCCAGAGAAGCTTGGGACAACTGAACCAAGTAGGAATTCATAACATAGACCCTGCTTGTGCACTAAAGATGTGAGTTTTGTTCTGATGGCATCTGAAGTTGTTTTGAGGGAGGAGGGCTCGGATTTTGTTACTGAGAATGATCTCCAGCTGGCCTTGTCCTGGTAATATAACCCAAGGTCAAAGTTGCAGGGATCCTCCTGCCTCAGTCTCCCACGTGCCAGGATTGCAAGAGTGCATCACCGTGCCCTGCTTCATTGAGGCTTTAAGTACAGAACCATCTTTGGTGGGTTGGCACTTTCTTATGAAACCGTATAGACCATGACTTGGAGAATCAAGAGACCAGCAGATACATCCAGGTGTTAATGACCAGAGAGGATGCAAAAGACGATAAAGCAAGCTGATAGTTACTGTCACGATAAAGCTATTTTTTGAGGACAGAATTGCTAGGTTTGGAGAGTGACAAAGGAGAGACCAGTAAGTGCGAATCCAGGCCTTTCTGTGAGATGGCTGAAAAGAGAAATCTTTCAATGGGGGCCCTTGAGAAGGAGAATAGGATTTGGAAAAGCTGGGGTTTTGCTACACAAGCATGAGAGAGGAACAAGGGAATCAGAGAGGTAAGTGACAAGCCATGACACCTAACTTGGTCACTAAGGAAAGGGATGACAGCTGGCTGGTGGAGCCAGTAGGTCAGAGGTCTCTAGGAGGTCAAAGGGCTGGGTCACAAGGGGCACTTGGACAAGTGAATTGAAAGAACAAGAGATAGGCGCCAGAAGAGAGGTGCGACTTTGAGAGTTCATATAGGAATGATTCCAAATTCACGCTTTGACTGTGGCAACTGTGACTGGAGAGATTAAATGAAAAGGATTCTCAAAGATGAGAAGCCAGAGAAGGCGCAATGGGCATTGAATTAGCATCAGGAGGAAGATGCCTGGTTGGAGCACCTAAAGCCTTTGCTGAGGAAGGCTTTAGGTGCCAGGAAGTTAGTAAGAGCAATGTGAGAGGAGATGCTCAGTCTGAGCCACAGGGAAGATGGCTACTGTGCACACAAGGGGAACGGTTGTCTGGAAGCAACTCTAGAGGGCGAGAATGGAAATAACCAGGGAAATGATGCTGATGCAAGGACAGACATGTCTTGATCCCTTCCAGAACCTGGAGCAGCACCTGTGATAACGAGTATGAGGAATGGTAGCACACATATTAGAGATGTCTGCAGTCTGTGTCCTGAGAAGACTTCCTAAAACTCAGATGAGGCAATGAAGAGCAATGGGGAAAAGCTAAAGAATACCGAGAGGCGACTGTGTACAGGTTCAAAGCCACTCTCAGGGTACAGGAAAGTAAATAAAGACATGCTTAAGGTTGAGGATGCCAAAGAAGAATAGATAGAATAATCAAATGGGAGAAAGAGATGAGATATGTAGTATTACAATAAACTGGACACCTCCAGCAAAGGACATTCCTGGAGCAAGCCATGGCACAGCACTGGCCTTAGTAGTGAAGGAGAAAGGAGGCCCACATGGAAGGGAAAGACCTTCATCTGGGTTGTCCACAGCTTCCAATAGAGCATGCCAGGGCTTTGTCTCTGTGTCACTCCAAGGAAGAACAAAAAGAAAGAGACAAGAACAGTCACAGGGGACACGGGGGAAAGAAGGGGAATTAGAGGCCAACTGAACCAACATGGTTTCCCTGGCAACACAGAAAATGAGTTTCTTTTAGACCCTAATCAGTGCTGGATTCTGTGGGCACTTGCCAGGGTAAACAGAAACGCCATCTGACTACCATGTAGAAATAGCACAATGGACAACAATACTGAAAAATATATATATAAAATATAAAAAGAAAAGAGACTTGACCTACATTCAGGTAAACCTTTACAACACAAAAGGACGTTGTTCTAGGCATGGAAGAATAGGAGTATTTTTAAGGTAACACTGTTGTGGATGTTGTGGATTAGCCTCAGAATCTTCTGGAAGCACTGACTATAAGCACATGAAGCCCTACCTGGATCTGGAAATCTAACTCAATTGGTAGAGTGTTTTACTAGCATGCTCAAAACACTGGATCATGATCCTATAATCTCACACAGGGTAGAAACAGGAAGATTCAACCCTTGGCCAAGGTCATGCTTGGCCAAGTTCAAGGTCAGCCTAGGTGACATGAGAGTCCATCTCAAAATTTATTTATATTCTATTTATGCCCCTGCTTACCCCTCCAGGTCAGATGTGAGGGCCTCCTCATGTGACTGTCTGACTTCAGCCAAGTCCCCTATGCCCATCCTCATCCATCTGTCCTTTCCCATTCTCTCTTACCAGGAAGATGAGTGACCACCCGCTGAAGGAGACGTCTGACAGCAACAGGAGCCCTCTCCTGCCAGAGCCTCTTTCCAGCAGATACAAACTATATGAGTCAGAACTAAGCAGCCCTACCTGGCCTTCGAGCCCCCAGGATACACACCCAGCCCTCCCCCTGCTGGAAATGCCTGAAGAAAAGGTGAGCCTGACGCCATTCCCCGCTAAGATGGTTCTTGAGCAGTCAATCAGAGCAAGGGGGTGAAAGATGATTTCAATTCTGGCATATTTCCATATGGATTTTAGGATCGTAGTTTCCATTTCTAAAGGAAAAGTAAAGATGGCAAGCTTTAATGGGAATTATATTAGATCTGTGGATAAATTTGAGAACTATTGCCATTGTAATAAGACTAAATTTTCCAATCCATGAACATGGGCTATCTTTCCATTTATTTTGAGCTTTATTTTCTTTTATGGGTAGCAGTTGCACATCTTTTTAAAAAATTTATCCACAAATATGTTCTACTTTTTATTCTATTATGAATAAAATTGTTTTATTAATTTTAATTTTAGATTTTAAATGTCAGGGCATAAAGATAAATTTAATTTGTTTTTCTATTCTGTAACTTCAGACTTCTTAATAAGACCTTTGCAGATGCCTTAAGAATTTTCTATATAAAAAGACATGCAGGTAGGGATACAATCTATGTTTAACCTTTTTCTTTATGATCTGTTCCTTTTGTCCCCTTTTCTTTGCAGGTTTGCATTGTGCTAGAACACAATGTTGAATAGTCATGGCAAGAGCAGACATCTGTGTTTTGTGTTTGATCTTAGAGAGAGAGAGATTTCTAACCTTTCACTATTACATGTAGCATCACTCAGGGTCTTTAGTAGATGTCCTCCATCAAACTTAGAAACTTTTCATCTATTCCTAGTTCATTGAGAACCAGCCACATTTCAAATACTCACTAGATGCTTGCCTTAAGAACTACCATATTGAAAAACACAACTTTAAAGAAAGAAGCCTCCTAGGCCAAGTGTTACACATGTGGAATTGAGGAGCAGATGAACTGGGGTGAGGAAAATAATCCATCATTATATCTACTAATCCCCAATGAACTTTAGCATTTACCTCAATTACAAATAATAAAAGCCATGCGTGGTAGTCACAGTAGTGCCTGAGACTTCTCTCCAAGCTGTCACAGGCCAGATTCCCCAGGAGTTGGACTTTGACATAAAGATTTACAAGAATGAGGTTTCCTGGGGTGTGCCTTGGGGAGCCACACTTACAGATGAAGAGGGCAGCAGGGCTAGGCCAGAGGAGAAACTGAACTATGCAATGGCCATAATAAAGACCATAGTTGCTCTTGTGATGGGCTTTGGATCTGAGATAGCCTGAGATACAGAACTTCCCTGAGCTGGAGTAAGAACGTCCCACATACCCACACGTCACTGATTTTAAACTTTATAGCCATTAGATAGAATGTTTACCTATGGGTCACAATTATTTTAAATACTATAATCACTGCATTTCAATATAATTTTCCTTGTACTTATTTTGTTTTAAAGATTTCTAAATATTTATTATGGAAAGAAGTCTATAGGCATCATTAAACTGCCAAGAGGAACCCCTTGTCACAAGTCATTAAGAAAACCTCTTGTGCAGAACCTGAAATAGTTCTGGGATGGGCAGGTTCACATTGGGTACAGCTTTAGACAGTAGGTATAAGTCTCATCTTTTGTCTCATGATCCCACATCTCTACCGGCATCCCTGACAGTACCCTCTGTTCCCAATTTCCCTGCTTTCAAAAAGACATCATTTAAAGCCATGTTTGGTAGCACGTGCTTACAATCCCAGCACTCAGGAGACAGCGGAGAGGATTGAGAGCACAAGGCAGCTTACCCGAGCCTCACAGTGAGCTCAAGGACAGCCTGGGCTACGGACGAGGCCCTGTCTCAAAGAAAGAGCAATACACAAAAGGCGTGCCATTTAATAGTTTCTCCTTTCTTTTCCATGAAGGATCTCCGATCACCTGATGAAGACAGCCACATAGTGAAAATTCAAAGACCCAATGAAAGGACCAAAAGGAGAGAAAGTGAGGTGCCCCGCAGGGCTTCTGTGGCCCAGGGAGGCTTCAGCTTCTTCCAAACTGTGGGCTATCTCACTGGTGACATGAATGAATGCAAGGGCTGGCTGAAAGGTAAGCAAGTGTCCAAGGGAGAGCAAGGGGCAGTTCAGAGACAACCTCTCCTCCAGCTTGGTCAACGAAGCTGTTCCCTCACTCTCTCACAGCAGGGACTGACACAGAGAAGGGAAGCTGAGTTGACCCCAGGTGGGCATGAACCCAATTAGCCTGTCCTTCCCTTTTAGAATTAATATATTTCATTGATTTCAGTCCTTTGCCAGTCATTCATCCCTGTGCGGAACTGATAGAGGGCAAACAAATTAGTGACATATGAGCCATTTCCCGAATAAACTTCCTGGCCATTCCTCCACTTCTCCCACAGCCATTCATGATGCCAAGACAAGATCGGCATCACCCTCTCCCAGCTCCAGGATTCTTTCCTTTTCACCTCTTTCAGAACTTTAATGCTTTAGCAAACACCACACTCTCCCCATCAGTCCCTACCTGCCCCCCACCAGCATGGTTGTCCTGGAAACCAAACCAGAGGAGGCAGAACGCATGTCCCCTCTCCTACACCTGGCTTTGTCTAGGCCCCAAGTCAATAATGATTTTCACAGCTGGGCTCTAACAATTTCTTTTCCAACATCCTTTCTTGAAGCGACTTTCTCTGCTGCTCAGCTAGCAGCCCTCAACGGAGTCACACAGCACTACACAATGTGAGACTTTGCTTCCCTCCCCACCTCTTCCCTTGGACCAATAAATTTCCCATGGAATGCTCCTGGGGCTCCTTGCCAACCAAGCCAATGGCTGGAACTCCTTTAAATTGGTCTCAGCGTGTTCCCTCAGTTTGTATGGCAAAAACTACCACCCGCTGGAGACCAATTGCTGGGCCACTCAGAGCCTTGGGCTGAGTGCCAACACCCACTCCCAACCCCTTCACTCTCCCACCCCAGGCCAGGCTGAATGAAGAGAAATACTCTGGCTTGGGCATCCCTGTGCGCCTTAGTTCCCATGCCAACCAGTAGTCTGATACACAGGCTTTACCCCTGATGACACTGTCTATCTCTTGCAGATAAGCCCCTGGTCCTCCAGTTCCTAGACTGGGTCTTGCGGGGAGCAGCTCAGGTGGTGTTTGTCAACAACCCCCTTAGTGGACTCATCATCTTCATAGGGCTCCTGATCCAGAATCCCTGGTGGACAATTGCTGGGGCACTGGGGACAGTGGTCTCGACCTTAACTGCCCTTGCCTTAAGCCAGGACAGGTAGGTTCTCTCTATGGACCAAGGTGCATGGTGCATGGCAGACAGGTGAAGTGTTTGATTTAGTTGTAATGGGAGACTGTACCTTCCTTTTCTGGCTGCCCAGACCTGAATAATCACATAGAAACTATAGTAATTACAACACTGTTTGGCTGATGGCTCAGGTATATTTCTAACTAGCTCTAAGATCTTAAATTAACCCATTTCTATTAGTCTATGTATTCCCATGTGGCCATGGTATTATCTCATTTTCTACATGTCTTGTTTCCTTGGCGGTTGGCTTGCATCTTGCTTCTTCAGCAGCTACATGGGATCTGCCTAACTCTGTCTTCTTTCTCCCTGCATTTGGTTTAGTTTTCTCTCCTACCTATAATTCTGCCCTGCCAAAGGCCAAAGTAGCTTCTTTATTAACCAATGGTAATAAAAGATATTCACAGCATACAGAGGGAATCCCACATCATCTCCCTTTTCTGTCTAAACAAAAAGGAAGGTTTTAACTTTAATACAGTAAAATTACATATAACAAAACAGGTATCAAGCAAGACTTACTCTTATAATATTTAGTCTATTTGTATATGGAAAGTTTCACATCTAATTATCTTTTATCATAACTAAGGAAAACTATAACTATCTGTCTTCAACTCCATCAAAGACTCCAGAAGGATATAATATTACCTAAGTAAACAGGAAGTGCATTATAGGCAACTTCCAAAACTCTAGAATTGACAGAGACATCTCACTGCCTGAACAGTTACCCAAAGTTCTTCTGTAATGTTGGAGAATCCATCTTCAACCTATAGGCCTATAGTATCTGACAGACTTTTCCATGAAGCAGGAAATTTGAAAATCTGTTCTACCTTCTACTGGCAAAGTTCAAAGAATGATCAGCCACCCCATCCTAGCAGCCACCTAAAACCTCTCTTAGTTACTTTTCTATTGCTGTGATAAAACAGCATATAACCAAAAGCAACTTAGGGAGGAAAATATATATCTAGTCTACTATCTAGGGAATTCAGGGCAAGAACCTGGAGGCAGCTGGTGAAGCAGAAGCCAAGGAGGAACACTGCTTACTGGCTTGCTCTCATGGTGTGTTCAACCTGATTTTTTTTAATTTATTAGATTTTTTTAAAAAAATACCAATCCAATTTCCCACTCTCTCCCCTTCTCCCATTTCCTCCATACCCCACCCCCATCCAAACCTCAGAGAGGGTAAGGCACATTGTTTTGTGGAAGGTCCAAGGCCCTCCCTACTATATCTAGGCTGAGAAAGGTATACATCCAAAGAAAATAGGATCCCAAAAAGCTAGTACATGCAGTAGGGATAAATCCTGGTGCCACTACCTCTGTCTGCTCCAGCCATGAAACTGTCAACCACAATCAGAGGGACTAATTTGGTCCTATGCTTGCTCCTTCCCAGTCTGGCTGGAGTTGATGAGCTCCTATTAGCTCCTATTAGGTAAATGGTTTCAGTGGGTGAACCTATCATTGTCTTGACCTCTTTGCTCATATTCTCACTCCTCCCACTCTTCAACTGGACTTTGAGAGCTCAGTCCCATGCTCCAATGTGGGTCTCTGACTCTGTTTCCATCAGTTGCTGGATGAAGGTGATATTTAAGATAATCATCAGTCTGATTACAGGGCAAGTCAAGATCGGGCCCCCTCTCCTCTTTTGCTTAGGGTCTTAGGCGGGGTCATCTTTGCTGGTGGGAATGCAAACTTGTCAACCTGATTTCTTAAACTATCCAGGATCACCTGCCCAGGGCTGGCAGTGCCTCCAGTGAGCTGAGCCCTACAGGCCCGCCTAAAGTCCAATCTTATGGAGGCGTTTTCTCAAGTATAATTCCTTCTTCTTGGGAAAGTTAAACTTGTATAAAGTTGGCAAATAAATAAATAAATAACCCTGGCAAATGCTCTAATGTCAACTTTGAGCAGGTCATTGGAGATTGCTATGGAATTCCACTGTCCTAGCCCAGGACAGCAATAGCATCACATTGAGCTTGGCTATGGAACCTTCTGGAAATACTCCTTCCAAAGGAGATATAAAAGAATACTTAACCTATTGTCTCTCAGGGAGGTTCGCAAACTGCTGTTAGGAGGCAAGATTAATAAATAATAACAAGATAGCATATAGTAGAGGCAAGATTAATAAGTAATAACAAGATAGCATATAGTAGAGGCAAGATTAATAAGTAATAACAAGATAGCATATAGTAGAGAGCTAGAAGAAAGCTAACATCTCCAAGTACTGGGAGGAGTGGAGAGATGCACGTTTTGGGGGGGGTGGAGGGGAAAGGGAGAATGGTATGGGAGGGGCATCAAGGATTTGGAGAAACAGAAGCAATAGCAAGGGAACACAGAGGCAGGCATGGAGGCAGCCTGGCTGGTGGGAAACCAAGTAACACTAACAAATAGCATCTTGTAGAATTTGACTCTCTTCGGACTTTGTTAGATGTTGCTCTGACATTCATTCCCCCAAACTTTCCTGATGTTCAGAACCATCTGGGAAATGACTTGAAGAAATACACTTCAGTCCCACCCACTTCCCTCCAACCTGTAAATATTCTCATTCAAATGAACTGATAAAAGACAATCTTTTCTTGCTGCAATGACTAATTTTTTACTGAGCACTTACTGTGTCCTAAGCACATATTTTATTACATTTATATCTATTATTTGAATACTTACAATTTATGTTCTTCCAGGATAGGCATATAACTAGCAGGAAGAACTGTTCAGCTTTATTAAGACCTATGCAAGGAATATGTGTTCCAAGAAATAGCATATCCTTCACAGAGGAAACCCCTGATGTGCCCATACCCATCATAACAACACCATATTCCTCTGGTGACAGTCACCGGGACCATGCTCCTGCATCTCTTTATCCTCTCTTGCTCTAGCTAGAACATGCCTTGAAATGTTTACTCTATCACAAATAACGTGACTGGGAGCCTTTTGTGTGCGGATTTTGGTGCACATTTGCTCTGTTTTGGGAAGAGACTTTTCAGTCTCCCAGGAACTTCTTATGCTTTAAGAAATCTGGATAATAAATACTAGATTTTCCCATATCTTATGCTTTTCAACTTGGGGCCTGGATCCCAATTAAACCACTCAGTAAAATACAACAGATTAAAGTTATTGATGCGGAGTAGAAGTAAATATGAAATTTTTGTTGTATTTATGGTACAAGAACTAGATCATATTATGAAATAGATTGCTTTACAGTGGATTTCTCAAGAACTATTTTTATCAGCATGCCTGGATACTTGTGACTCTCAACATCACACCCAGAAGTAGCCAATGGATGAGACAGAGTCTGTATTTTATAATTGAGGGACAAGGGAAGAGCAGACGCAAGGTCCCACCTACGTTACTGTATGGGACTGACAGGACACAGACTTGCCCACGCCATAAAGGTCGCTTAGGCTCCAAGTCATGGGGCTGTTGTCATTGCACCTGGACAGTGTGGCCCTAGGCTTAGAAGGAAGGCCCAGAAGAGCAGTGACCAGAGAGCATTAAGCCATCAGTACATCCTGCCTCCTCTAGACCCTGCTAACCTTCCACAGTCCACTGAGGTAAATGCATCAATCAGCTTGTTTCCAAGAGGCTATCCTCACACCTCCAAGTGGCCTTGAAGGAATGCTCCAATCCTAGCAGCGGTGAGGCCATAGAAGTTGTATTCTTGAGTGTGCAGGTCTAGTTGAGCTACTTGATAATATATGCCTATCAAGGTTCAGTGTCTGCTTCAGCCAGTGGGCCTCAGTTCTCTCTCCAATGCACCCATTGTATGGGCAGCTGGCATAAAACCCCTTCCTTACTGATTGTGCTGCCTAGTCTTATGTCAACTTGAGTTAAGCTAACATCATCGAAGAGGAGGGAGCCTCAGTTGAGAAAATGCCACCATAAAATCAAGTTGTAGCAGGCCTGTAAGGCATTTTCTTAATTAGTAATTGATTTAGCAAGGTCCAGCCCATGGTGGGTGGTGTCATCCCTGGGCTGGTGGTCCTGGGTTCTATCAGAAAGCAGGCTAAGCAATCCATGGAAAGCAAGCCAGAAAGTAGCTCCTCTGCATCAGGTCCTGCCTCCAGGTTCCTGCCCTGTTTGAGGACCTGCCCTGATTTCCTTTGATGATGAGCTGTGATGCAGAAGAGTAAGTTGAATAAACCTGTTCTTCCCAACTTGCCTTTTTGGTCATGGTGTTCATCACAGCAGTAGAAACCCTAACTAAGATACTGTTTTACCAAAATTTGCTGAAACTGACCTCGAGGTCGTTCAGCCCATTATTCCAAGATATGTTACGCTATTTGTGGCTCTTGTGAAGGGTGATGCTTCTCTGATTTCTTTCTCACCCCATTTATCATGTGTGTACAGGAGGGCTACTGATTTTTTTTTTTTAGTTAATCTTGTATCGTGCTACATTACTGAAGGTGTTCATGAGTTGTAGAAGTTCCTTGGTAGAATTTTGGGGGTCACTTATGTAAACCATCACATCATCAGCAAATAGTGAGAGTTTGACTTCTTTTCCGATTTGTATCCCCTTGATCTCCTTTTGGTGTCTTATTGCTCTAGCTAGGACCTCAAGAACTATATTGAATAGGTATGGAGAGAGTGGGCAACCTTGTCTTGTTCCTGATTTCAGTGGGATCACTATAAGTTTCCATTTAGTTTGATGTTGGCTGTTGGCTTGCTGTATATTGCCTTTATTATGTTTAGGTATGTTCCTTCTATCTCTGCTCTCTCCAAGACCTTTGTCATGAAGTGATGTTGTATTTTGTCGAAGGCTTTTTCAGCATCTCATGAGATGATCATATGTTTTTTATTTTTCAGTTTATTTATATGGTGGATTACACTGACAGATTTTCATATGCTGAACTATCCCTGCATCTCTGGGATGAAGCCTACTTGATCATGGTGGATGATGGTTCTAATGTGCCAGTATTTTATTTAGTATTTTTGCATCAATGTTCATGAGTGAGATTGGTCTGTAATTCTCTTTCTTAGTAATGTCCTCATGTGGTTTTGGTATCAGGAAAATTGTAGCCTCATAAAAAGAGTTTGGCAATGTTCCTTCTGTTTCTATTGAGTGGAACAATTTGAGGAGTATTGGTATTAGTTCTTCTTTGAAAATCTTGTAGAATTCTGAGCTGAAACCATTGGGCCCTGGGCTTTTTTTGGTTGGGAGACTTTGGATGACTGTTTCTATTTCTTTAGCAGTTATAGGTCTATTTAATTTGCTTATCTGGTCTTGATTTAATTTTGTCAAGTGATATTTATCCAGAAAATTGTCTATTTCCTTTAAGTTTTCCAATTTTGTGTAGTACAGGTTTTCAAAATATGACCTAATGATTCTCTGGATTTCCTCCATGTCTGTTGTTATATTCCCATCTTTGTTTCTGATTTTAATTTGGATATTCTCTCTGCCTTTATTGATAGTTTTCATATGCATGTTCATGGGGGTAGAAGTTATTCTGTTGTAGAAGAATATTGTAGTCCCATTATCTAATTTTAGGATAAGGGCAAGGCTGGCTTCATAGAATGAGTTTGGTAATGTTCTTTCCCTTCATGGTTTATGAAACATTTTGAGGAGCTTTGGTGTTAGAGCTTTTTATTTTATAGATAATTCAGTAATAAATCTTTTGAGTCTCTTATCTTATTCAGTAATAAATCTTCTGGGTCTGTTAGATAATTCAGTTTAACTTTTTCCAGTTTCATCCATTTACTTGAAAATTCCATAATTTCATTTTCCCTTAACAGCTGAATAATATGCCATTATGTAAATGCATCACATTTTCATTTCATCCATTGTCCAGTTGATGGCCATCTCAGCTGTTCCTACTTCCACACAACTGTGAATAGAGTAGCAACATGGATGAGCAAGCATCTATAGTAGAATATAGTCTTTTGTGTATATTCCCAGAAATGGCATATCTGGGTCATATGGTAGATCCACTTCCAGCTTTCTAAGGAACTTCCATAATGCTTATGCCATTGAGACACCTACCAACACTGACCAGGGGTTTCTCTTTCCCCACACCCTCACAGCATTTACTGTCATTTGTTTTCTTTTTCTTAATTGTTTTTATTGAGCTGTATATTTTTCTCCACTCCCCTCCCTTCCTCCCCCCTCCCCTTCTACCCTCTCTCATGATCCCTACACTCCCAATTTACTCAGGAGATCTTGTCTTTTTCTACTTCCCATGTAGATTAGATCCATGTATGTCTCTCTTGAGGTCCTCTTTGCTGTCTAGGTTCTCTGGGATTGTGAAATTGTAGTCTTGTTTTTCTTTGTTTGATGTCTAAAAGCCAATTACGAGTGAGTACATATGGTATTTGTCTTTCTGGGTCTGGGTTACCTCACTCAATATGATGTTTTCTAGATCCATCCATTTGTCCACAAATTTCAAGATATAATTATTTTTTCTGCTGTGTAGTATTCCATTATGTAGATGTACCATCTTTTTTATCCATTCTTTGGTCAATAGGCATTTAGGTTGTTTCCAGGTTCTGGCTATGACAAACAAAGCTGCTATGAACATAGCTGAGCACATGTCCTTGTGGTATAATTGAGCATCCTTTGGGTATATACCCAAAAGTGGTACTGATTATTTCCTAATTAATTGTTTCCTAATTGTTGGGTATTGCTGGGTCTTGGTTGTTTCCTAATTTTCTGAGAAATCGCCATACTGATTCCCAAAGTGGCTGTAGCGGTTTGCACTCCCACCAGCAATGGCAAGCGACTGTCTAGTGACCTTGCTGTCATTTGTTTTCTTAATCTTAGCCATTCTCACTGGGGCAAGACAAAATCTCAAAGTAGCTTTAATTTGCAATTCCCTGCTGGATAAGAGTATCAAACACTTTTTAAAAATATTTCTTAGCCCTTTGTGTTTCTTCTTTGGAGAACTCTCTGTTTAAATTTAAAGTCCTCTTTTTATTGGAATGTTTTCTTGATGCTTTGTGGTTTTGTATAGTCTAGATATTAATCTTTTATCTGATATAGAACTGGAAAAGGTTTTCTTCTACCCTGTGCACTTCCTCTCCACTCAACTGACAGTTTCTTATGCTTCTCAGAAGCTTTTACAATCATGAGGACCGTTTGTCAATATTTTTTCTAACTCTACTGAAACTAGATTGTTTTTTCATACAGTGCATTCTGATTACAGTTTCTCCTTCCCTTCCCATCCCCCTCCCAGCTGGATCCACAGGAATGTAAGTAAAAATAATAATAATAAGATACAATATGATGAAATGCAAACAAATAACTAGTATAGGCCAAGTGACCAAACAAGAGAAAAGATCCAAAGAAAGGGCACAAGAAATGCTTATAGACACAGAGACACACAGGAATGCTATAGTTTATGGTAATTCCTAGACAAATGGAGTCCTATCCAGAAAGTCCTTGGTCTCCTGCATCTGGGCTTTTGTTATGAGACTCTCTATTACTCTCCCAACCTCAAGTATTGCCGTGGGTCTGTGTCGGTTTTTGTGTCCTCTTGATTTAATTTTAGGGAGTCATGTGTCTAGGAATGTATCCATTTCTTCCGATTTTCCAGGGTTCCTTTCTCTTTTTTTCTCTCCCTTTTTGTTTAGGTTAGCCAGGAGTTTATCAATCTTGTTTTTGCAAAGGACAAACTCTTTGGTTGAGTGTGTGTGTTTGTTTTTAGTCCCCATTTCACCAGTCTCTGCCCTGGTGTTTAGTAGTCCTTGCCATCTGCTGATCTGAGGTTTGGCCAGTTCCTGTTCATGTAAGGCCCGGAGGTGCATTGTTGGGTTGCTTACTTGGGAGAGCTCTGATTTTTAATATAAGCACTCATAGCCATAAACTTTCCTCTTAGATCACCTTAGCAGTATTGCAGGAGTTCTGAGAAGTTCCTCTTTCATTGTCATTTGATTCTAGGATTTTTTTAATTCCTCCCCAGTTTCTTCGGTGACCTATTGCTCATTCAAAAATTTATATTTCAATCTCCTGTGTAATTCCTGTTTTTAAAAGATGTATTTGTGTGTGTGTGTGTGTGTGTGTGTGTGTGTGTGTGTGTGTGTGTGTGTATGTATACATGAGTCCAGAGACCTGAGATATTGGATCCCACAGAGCTGAAGTTACAGGTGGTTGTGAGCCATCCAATGTAGATGCTGGGACTCAAACGTGGGTGCTGTGAAGAAGAGTCTAAGCTCTTCACCCGAGTCATCTCTCTAGCCCCCAGTGTGTCATTTCTGTGACTTCCTTTTATTGGTTTATGTGACCTGCTAAGATGCAAGAACTTGTTTCAATTCTTTTATATTTCTTCTTTTTGGCTTATTTATTTTACATCCCAGTCAGTTTCTCCTCCCTCCTTTCCTTCTAGTCCCTCCCCCAACTTTCACCTCTGTTCCCATTCCCCAATTCACTCCTCCTCAGTTTCTGCTCAGGAAATGGCAGGTCTCCCATGAGTATCAACAAAACAAATTGCAGTAAGACTAGGCATCTACCCATATATTAAGGCTGGGCAAGGCAATCCAGTATGAAGAATAGGCTTCCATAGGCTTCCAAAAGCCAGTAAAAGAGTTTGACAGAGTTCCTGTTCCTGCTGTTAGGAGTCCCACCAGAGGACCAAGTTACCTAACTGTAACATATATGCAGAGTGCCTAGGTCAGTCCCGTGCAGACTCCCTGGTTGTCGGTTCAGTCTCTGTGAGGCCCTATGAGCCCAGGCTAGTTGATTCTGAGAGTTTTCTTGAGGTAGCCTTGAGCATTCTAGCTCTTAAGATTCTTTCCCCTTCTCTTCAGCAGGATTCCCCAAACTCCGCCTAATATCTGGCTGTGGGTCTGCATCTGTTTCCATCAGTTGCTGGATGAAGCCTCTCTGATGACAAGTGGGCTAGGCACCAGTCTATGTGCATAGCAGAACATCATAGGCATCATTACATTGACATTTTTTCCTCCAGTCATGTTTGGTTCTATCCTAGGTCTCCGGGTCATCTAGCCTATGGGTCCTGGTGCTCTAGACTGTGTCAGGGGTGGCCTTACTCTCATGACATGGGTTTTAGGCTGGACTGGTCATTGGTTGACCACTCCCTCAATCTCTAGGCAACCCTTAATCCAACACATCCCATAGTCCGAACAGACTGTAGACTGAAGGTTATATGGCTGGGTTGTTTTCCAACTTCCTCCACTTGAAGTCTTGCCTGGTCACAGCAAATGGTCAGTTCAGGCTACATACCCACTATTGTCTTAGCTGGAGTCATCCTTGTGGATTCCAGGGAGATCCCCTTGTTCCAGGTTTTTATCTGACCACGAAATGCCCCCTTTCCAGTAGTCTCTTTCAGTCTCTCCTCCTCCACCCCAACCCGATTGCTCCTATTCCCATCACAGCCGCCCACAGTCCACTCATGAAATCTCTTCTATTTATCCTTCCCAGGGAGACCCAGGTGTCCCTCCTCCATGAACCCTCTTTGTTACCTAGTTTCTCTGTGTCTGTGGATTGTACTATAATTATTCTTTATTTTATAGTTAATATCCAATTATGACTGGGCACCATGTTTGTCTTTCTCAATCTGGGTTACCTCACGCAGGATTTTTTTTTCTAGTTCTGCCTATTTGCCTTCAAATTTCCTGGCATCCTTGTTTTTAACAGCTGAGTAATACTCCATTGTGCAAATGTACCACATTGTCTTTATCCATTCCTCAGTCGAGGTACATCTAGATTGTTTCCAGGTTCTGGCTATTACAGATAAACCTGCTATGAATATAGTTGAGCATCTGTCCTTGTGGTATGATGGGGCATCCTTTGGGCATATACCCAAGAGCGGTACAACTGGGTCTTGCAGTAGATTGATTCCCAGTTTTCTGAGAAACCACCACACTGATTTCCAAAGTAGCTGTATGATTTAGAAATTTCCATAGGCTATACATAGGATAATGTATAGCCAGTACCTGTTATATGATGACCTGTTTCTTTAGAAGTTAAAAAGACATTTTTAAGAGGATAAAGTAAAACTACTATGAAAAGTATAGGAAAGGGGGTGAAGAAAGGAGGTGAAGAAAGAAAACTGAATGAAAAAATGAGGTGTTTGGGTGACTTTCTTCTATGTCCTTGGAAATTAGAGACTGTCGTGTATATGCAGAGGTAGAAGAGTTGTGTGGGTCCCAACCCTCTTTTATGTACTCTGCTGAGTAATGGTGCTGAGCCTGTGTGGTGCAAATGCCATCTAATGTCTGCTGGACCTGTCTTTATTTTAGAAGTTTCCCTTGTTTCTGTACCTCCACTAGCCAAAATGAGGTATGTAGCCATGGGTTACACAAGCCTTTTTCACTCTCTGAGAGTCCCCAGTTCATAACCCCTGGGTACCTAATGTTCTAGCGGGAAGGTGTCTCCCTTGTATGCTGAAAGTAATGGAAGCAACCGCAGCCTTGGGTCCCACAGAAGCAGGCCTACCTTCTGACTTTCTGAACCCGCTAAGCAGTAGTCATCCTGCTAGAGGGGTGAGACAATTAGAATTCGAACAGTATGCTGGAACATCAGAATGTTCCCACTCGACTCTACGGCAGCAAGCCACACCGACAGGTGGCAACCTGCCAACCTGAGACTCAAAATCCAGAATTATTCTCAGTCAATGAGGTCTGCTCCCAGACAACATGGTTGGTAGACTCCCTTCCCCTAAACACACCACTGCCTTTGGGGAGAGTTCAGCATGTCGGGGTCAACCCCATCCCCCTACACAACTGTCTCACGGGGCTGGGGTTAGGACAGATTCCATACTGGCTTTCCGACTTGTGATTCCTTTTGTTTATAGACACCCCACACACAAAGATAACGCTATTGTGAAAAATAGGTTCCCTCTCAAGATGGCATCCACTACAGTCCCGAGCCAGAAAAATTTCTCTCTACCACTGATCCTGCCCTGCCAGAAAAAGTCATTGTCAGCAAGAACCATGACTTATCCTCAGCCATCTTGACACTCTTCATTTTGTTTTTTTATTTCTGAGGCATTCCTCTCTTTCTCTTTGGAAATGTTTTATTTTCTACTTTACCCTGACGCGTCTCTTTCACTGGGCCATATACACTTCTATCCACCATCTTACCCTGAGTCTCACTTTCCATCTCTTATTGAAGAAATCATCTAAGTTATGCAGATTCTAGAGTTTCAGTGAAAGTGAACGTGCACCACTAAATGCTAATGCAATAACTTCCACCCAACCCAGGTCCACCATCGCCTCTGGACTCCATGGCTACAATGGGATGCTGGTGGGACTGCTGGTGGCCGTGTACTCAGAAAAGTTAGACTACTACTGGTGGCTTCTGCTTCCTGTGACCTTCGCCTCCATGGCCTGGTGAGGAACCTCCCTATTTCTGCTCACAGAGATGCTCACACAGTAGGGATGGGACACATGCACTTGTGTAGCCCAGTGTCTCTCCATAAGCAGATGACTTTGTCTAGCAAGACACCATGATAATCCATAATAAATTCATGATTTCAGAAGCAATACAATGGGGTTAAGTGGAGATATGGATTACTGGAGACCCTGTAGAGCAATAAAAGACCACATGTTTTATTGAGTTGTTAATCTTCCTTCATAAATAATAAAGGCTGACATTTATTGAATGGTTTGTAAGTACCAGGCACAGTGCTAAGCAAGGTGGGGTTATATTTGTTCCCAGCTTGCAGAGAGAAGACTAAGACATAGAGAAAGTAAGTAACTCATTCCAGGTCAGACGGTCAGAGTTTTTGAGGCTGGCTTTCTGAATCTAGAATCTGCATTATTAAACTCTAGCCTACATAGGAATCACCCACTGTGGGGCCTAACTAAGCCTTCCAATCTGAAAACACACTCGTGATAGAATCAGGAGGCCTTCTCAGAACAGGAGGTTGGGATGCAAAGCACAGTCTTTGAGCTGGAACTTTCAGATGAGAGCTTCCTCAAGAGGGAAGAGGTAGGAGCAGAGGTGAAGAGGTGAATGCAGAGGGTGCTTAGCCATTCACACAGACGATCTCAATGCCGTCCGAATTTGAAGAGAGTCCAGTGACGTGTCCAAATGGCCTGATAGCAGGCTGGCTGCTGTGTGAGCCTGTGTCTCACATGACACGTCTATACTGCCCCGCTCTCAACCCCTCTCAGACATGGTGACTTATTCCTGTTCTCAGCAATAAATCAGACGTAGTGATTTATTTTTAACATCTCCAAGAAGTAAATGTCTTTCTTAGGTTTCAAAGTCTGGAGTTACTAAAACCAGTTAGTTCAATTTAGCTTAAGCACTGTTTCATTGCTTTTCAGTGGCGCTCGCAAATAAATTACTGCATTAGGCATTCTGGGAGATTTATTTTTCTTCTTGGGGTTTCTATCTTCCTTGATGCACTGGGACAAAAGATAAAATAGCCATTTCTGTGGGGGGTTTTCTTAATGCTCCCCACATGTCCTCCAGTGAGGAGCAGAGCTCATACTCATTTGCATGCATTTGTTTTAAAACTACAAAGATTCAACCCCTCAACACAGCCTTTCCGCCATATGGCACCGGGTGGCTGCTTAGACTTCAATGTCCCCAACCCCCATTTCCCAAATTAAAAGGCAAAAAACACTGACTCCTGCTCTGGGTGGAATTCTGAACCACCTTCTACTCTGGTGCATTCATTCATCCATTCATACAGCCCTTGGAATTCAGTTCTTTTAGCCTGGGGATCATAGCGCTATTTTCAAGATTCATCCAATAATCTGAGTGCCTGAGATTATTCACTGAGCACAGGGACTATTGATAAGTGTGGATAAGGAGGAAGCTCTACTCTTTCGGATTTATGTGTTTTCTTTATTAACTAGTTTATAGGAGGTGATAAAATCCCTTCGTGGTGTGTTTAGTGCTATGAGAAAAGTGGGAGCGGCTCCGGACACAGACGGCCAGGGAAAGACGCTGCAGACGGGAAGTGAGGCCCACCGCTTACCCGACAGGAAGGCACAGACCAACTAAAGGTCTGGGTGAAGGATGCCTCAGATAAAAGACTCCAAATGGAGAATGGGATGCATCCAAGAAATAGAGGCAAGACCAGAGAGACTGAGGCCCTGAGGGGAATGGAGATGTGGCAGGGGGGAAAGGACAGTAGATGACGTGGGTCCCGAGCACAATATGCATCCAATAAATATTCCGGCTTTTATTACATCTGTGATAAAAATGGAACACAGTTACAAGGTCTGAATTAGAGCAATGATGTAAACTCAAAGCTAAATAAGCTTCACCACCTACAAAATGGAGAATGGATTTAGACAGAGCAAGAGTGGTTTCATAATCATAATAATTTGCAGCCAGGCGGTGGTGGTGCACGCCTTTAATCCCAGCACTAGGGAGGCACAGGAAGGTGGATCTCTGTGAGTTCGAGTCCAGCCTGGTCTACAAGAGCTAGTTCCAGGACAGGCTCCAAAGCTACAGAGAAACCCTGTCTCGAAAAACCAAAAAAAAAAAAATCATAATAATTTGCTAAAAAGATCCACAGAGACAGGAATGCTTGGACTAGAATGAGGTCCATGAATATTGCCAGAAAAGACTGGGTTTCTGGTTTATTTAAGGAAGACAAAGGCAACAAGACTTTCTAAGAAGATGGCAATAGAAAAAAATTAGAGGGAGAATATTCAATACACTACTGTAATTTGCTTGAGTATATGGGTCATAGAGATGTCTAAGAGCAAAACAGGGAGACAGAAGCAAACAAACTTCTTTCTAGACACAGAGTGTGTTAGACTTCCAAGCAGAGGTGTTGCGACACCAACTGGACATACAAATCTAGAAGCTAATAACAGAGTCAAATTTGGAAGGCAGAAGCACATAGGTGTTTCATCTAGGGGACTAAAGAATACCATCCAAAGGAGAAGATGGAAGAAAGAAAGGATCCAAGTCAGAACCAAGGAATCTCCCAACAATTGGATGTCTGGCAGAAAAGAGGGAATGTCATGGAAGGGAGCTTGAGAAGGAGTAAGCAGGCAGCAATCTAAGGGAGCTCAATGCCGTGGTAGCCTACACAGAAAGTATTTCCATACAGTACAATATTCCAACTTCAAATTAAGAGAAGGGGGGGGCTGTGAACTCACCAAGTGAGATGTCATTTGGCGAACCTGACGAGAGCCATGTCTGAGCTGTAACTGAGAACCCACACCTGACTGGATGGGGTGCAGGAACGATAGGAGCAGGGCAGCTGAGATAACAGAGCAGCCGGTCTGAGGAACGCGGCTGTGGAACAGCAGGCACGGGAAGGAGTGGGTGCCGAGTTAAAGGGAGAGAGCATCTGGAGTAGCCACCACTAAACTGTACCTACCATAGCCTGACAGGAATGGTCTGGAGGAAAAAAGAGGTCTGTGCTGCAGAGACTATCACGAGAGTGAAGCCCTTGAGAGGAATCCAAACCAAACAGCAGGGGAAGGAGCTGATCTGACAAAGGAGTGGGGACACTTCCATCAGAAGTGGGAGGCAGAGAGGCAATGTGGGGCAAAGCTGGCAGGGTGTGGGTTTCTACGGTTGAGAAAATGAACTGTTTCCCATCCCATCACTTTTTCATGAAGTAAATAAAACCTTGCGGTTGACTCAGACAGAAAGGGATGCAGACAGTAAGAATTCAAAGAGAAAAGCAAACAGGAAGCAGCGCTCAGTGTGTTAGAGTTAGTTCAGGCCCCAATGCCATGTGAGCCGTGGCCTCTAATGAAAGACAGGCGGTGCAACCAGGTCACGGAGCTTTCTGCCTTCTCCAGCTGCCTCTGAGTTGAGAGCTGTGTGGGCTATCAGGAGTGGCTAATCCCTTCCAGAGAAGGCTGAAACTGGGAGAAATTCATTTCTTAGCATTGCTCACTTAGTCTCTTCTTTATAAGAGCCTGGATTTGCATTCAGCTCCATCTGTGTCCAAGATCAATGCTCTTTCCCAGGAATAGGCCAGAGGCCAAGAAGGCAAAGTAAGCAAACAACTCAAGATTTTGTTTTGTCTAGCAGTCCCCAGAGTGGCTCCCGGAGTCCAATCCTGCTCTTTGCCTACATGGCCTAGTGTCATCCATCTAGAAGGTCAGACCCTAAAAATGCTGCCTCAGTCCCAGGCAACAGCTGGTACACATCTGGATGAGCCAAAGGCAATAATGGCATTTTATAGAGGTCATGTTTTATTTGGTTCCCTCAGTTGAGGAAACAAAGACATATTTAAACCATTTCACAAGGTATTCCATTCAAAGTATTGCGTTTTTATTTTGCTTTCTCAACCTGAGAACCTTATTCCCAATCCTAGCTCAGCGAACCACCAGAATCCCAAAGGAAGCACAGAGATGGAGATGGTCCAATGGCCAGAGGTAAGACAGAGTCAGCTTAAGGGTAATCACGGTGATGAATGCTTTCTCTCTTCTCTCTGCAGCCCAGTTATTTCCAGTGCCTTGAGTAGCATCTTCACCAAGTGGGACGTGCCAGTCTTCACACTGCCCTTCAATATTGTCTTAACGCTGTACCTGGCAGCTACAGGCCACTACAACCCCTTCTTCCCCACGACACTTGTCGAACCTGTGTATTCCGTTCCCAATATTACCTGGACAGAGATTGAAATGCCTTTGGTAAGTTACCCAGTGGCAATGAGTCAAAAACCCTGGGCTATGCCATGGACCCTTTCACTTGCCAGCTGATGTGTTAGCCAGGTTCCATCCTTCATTGGAAAACAGATGGGGTTGGTCGTGGTGACACATACTTTTAATTCTAGCATTCAGAGGAGGTAGAGGCAGGTGGGTCTCTATGAGTTTGAGGCCAGCCTGGTCTACATAGGGCTCTCTAGGCCAATCAGGACTGTATAATGAGAACCTGTCGAGAGAGAGAGAGAGAGAGAGAGAGAGAGAGAGAGAGAGAGAGAGAGAGAGAAGAAAAGAAAAAGAGACCCGATGATGACCTCAGCATAGACCGGAATGGCCTGCAGCCACACCCATACATTCAACAAGTCTCTACTAGACATCTAGCTCATGCCTGAAATTTTCAGATTCCAAGAATATACCCGAAAGAAGCCAATTATGAGACCTACATTCTACACAAGAGACAACTCAACCATGAACTATAAGTGTGAAGTTGGCAATGCAAGGTTGCTATGGCTGAATGAAAAGCATTAGATGAGATAGCCAATTTGATAAAGCAGTAAGAGACTAACACATACTTTTAAATAGTGTTTAATTAGGTATTTCCTGTAGAAGACAGGATGGATTCATTTTTTTTTCTTTTAACATACTCTCTGTATCAATGATTCTCAAGCAAAGGGTAATTTTACTCCTTGGGAACTTTAGTCAATGTCTAAAAATGTGTTTTATTGTCAAGCATGACCAGTGATTAGTTTGGCTTGGTTTGTAGAGTACATGACAAGCGTATATGAAGCCCTGGGTTCAGTCCTCAGCACCATATAAAGCTAGTGTTGAGGCATATGGTTGCAATCCAACACTTGGAAGATGGAGGCAAAATAAGTAGGTCATCCTCAACACCATATCAACCTTGAGGCCAGCCTGGATTACACGTCTTTAAGAAGAGGAAGGAAGGTAGGAAGGAAGGGAAGAAGAGGAGAAGGAGGGAAAGGGAGATTAAGAAGTGAACACTAGACCAGTGAGCTAGTTTAGCAGGGGAAAATGGTTGCCATGCACATCTGATAATCTAAACTCATGTGAGTTCAGCCCTCAAAACACATACTGGGAGGAAATAACCAAATTCCAATGTTTGCTTTCCTCTGACCCTCACACATGTGCTGTGGCACACACACATACCTATCATGCCCACACACCTATCATGCACACACACCCACACACATGCAATGATAATAATAAAATAGAGAATGCTACTGGCATCCAATGAGTAGAATCCAGGGATACTATTGAAAATCCTACAGTGCACAGAACAACCACCCCTCCCCCTGCAAAGAATTAGATAAACTGGGATGCTGGTAGAGCCGGAGTGGAGGGTTTTCTTTATTACCTGCTTACAAATGTGCATCCTCATTGACTTTCCTAATGTCTGAACATAAGGATATAGAAACATGATACAAATCTACCATAGGAGTCTAAAAGTATGTAGAATTATAAAACCTTAGCCTTGTCACCAAACATAGAAATAGCCACCAGCTAGTACTTTTGCATCGCGTATACTACTTTAATGTAGTTTAAATGCAAGCTGATTATAATTATGTATCAACACTATCGTACACCCTTACTATATTAACTCATTTCACCCTACAGGAATTACAGGGTGATACCTGATCGAGTATTTTACCATTACTTCCAATTTACAAATGAGGAAACTGAGGCACAGAGGCAGTTGTCCAAGGTCAACCTGCAACTAGCACCTAGCTTAACACCTAGGCAGGTGTTGCAGAATCCTACCTTTGAACCACCATCCCTTACTCCAGGCTGGACACGTGTCTTCAGCCTGGGGCAACCATATGCTAAAACTTCCTGCTTCCCAGCATGCCCAGGGGCAATCATCATATGCTATAGTTCACTGCTTCCCAGAAGGGTCCGCCTAGCACCAGGTCCCTTTAGTTATAGACTTGCTCCACCCTGGCCTTGAAAATCCATCTCCCTTTATATATGACCCACACTTCTAGCTCTGCTTCCTAAGGTACCTCAGATTTGCCTATATCATAGTTTTTCCAGTGTTTGAAAATAACCCAAGTCCTCAGATAGAAACAGGTTTGACTTCTGGGTCCTCACCATCCAGCCATAGATGCTGTGGCTTTCTGCTCATGCTCAGCTCCATCACTCCTGGGTCTTCCAGGGACAGTCACACAAAACCATGCCTTTACAGAAAGGCCCAGCTCCAGGGGCAAAACGAAAAGGAAAAGGAGCAAGAAGAAAAGTTAGACCTATTGTCAATGTTCAGCCATCTGGCAGCCAAAGGGAACGAACACACGCACGCGCGCACGCGCGCACGCGCACACACGCACACGCGCGCACACACACACACACGCGCACACGCGCACACACACACACGCGCGCGCACACACACACACACACACCCCTACTGTTAGCCCCAGGCTCACAACCTAGAGAGTAAGGATCACCAAGGCCTCAGCCCACATACAAGGCTGGACACAGCAGTGCTGTGGTTGCCAGTGTGGTAGGGGTCACAGAGAAAAGAAGTCTGCCTGCACACAGCAAGCCGTTGAACACAAATCTGGGTACCTCCAAGTCCAAGTTCACCCTCTCACCTGCCAAAATCTACTACTCTTGACAACCAGCAAATTCTCTCCCCCACCTTGAAAAGTCAATTCCATTTTGCTTTGATCCTGCAAGAGAGGGGAGGACGGGCTTCCTATTTGGCTAAGCAGCCCATGGGTACCTGAGAACCACAAGAGGAAGGCGGGTGCTCAGTAAGTTTCCACTGTCCACCTTTACCTCGGGTGTCTGCTGCAGCAGGGAGCGGCAGCAGTGCGCAGGTCACAAGCTAAAACACGGATCCCCGCAGTGGAGGCGCCTCAGTCCGAACCACCGTCCTCTCAGCCCTCACTCTTGACTGCGTAGGCTACAACCTGTGTTCCCAGATGGAAACGTGGAAACTGGGCTCGGCAGTCCACATTCTTCAGGTGTAGCCGTGTCATCGGACATCCGCTGACACTTCCGGTTCACGTCTTCCGGGTCCTTGGAAATAAGACTGGGCCCCAGGCCCACCCCACCACCCCTTCCATAGGCTTAGAACAGAGTGCAGCTGTGAAAAGCCTCTCATTAGGAAACAAGAGATTCCAACACTTGAAAGTTCTCTGTGAGAACTTTTTTTTTCTAAAGAAATCAGACATGTTCTAAAACCAGATCCGGTAGCTGATGACAAAGCCCTGAGAAAGACAAAGCCACATCAACTGCTGGTGATCTATGAATCCAGTAGAAACCAAACTGCCGCTTGGGATATTCACTTGCAGCCAGGGAAGCCCACTGGTTTGTAGCTGGATGCCCTGTGGAGAAGCCAGGCTGGCTTTATTGCTTAAAGCTCCCCCGGGTTCCAATGGACACAAAGTTTGAGAACCACTAGGCAATCAGTGTATAGTTATTAAACACCTGTTGTATGCTCAGCCACAAAGGGCTCTGGTCTCTTAGATTCATATGACCTAATACAGAAAAGAACTACAGAATCTTTTTTCTTCTTTTTCCTATAGAAAATAGAATTTTTTTTCCTCACATGCTATATCCTTATTATGGTTTCTGCTCCCTCTGCTCCTCCCAGTCCCTCCCCAGATCCCCTCCCATCCTGATCCATTCCATTTCTGTCTCTCATTAGAAAACAAACAGGCTCTTAGGAAATAATAATAAATAAAATATTAGATAAAACAAAAACAAACACATCCAAATGGGACATAACAAACAGAAGAAGGAAAGAGCCCAAGAAAAGGCACAAGAATCAGAATCACTCAGGAATCCCATAAAAACACTAATGTGGAAGACATAATATGTGCACAGAGGACCTGCTGCAGGCCCTGTGCGTGCTGCTTCAGTCTCTGTGAGTTCATATGAGCTTTGCTCATGTTGATTTAGAAGGCCTTGTTCTCTTGGCGTCCTCCATCCCCTCGGCTCCTATATTCTTTCTGTCTCCTCTTCTACAAGGTTCCCTGAGCCATGAGGGGAGGAAGCTGATAGAGACATCCTCTTTAGGGCTATGCGTTCCAAGGCCTCTCCCTTACTGTGTAATGTTGAGCTGTGCATTCCTGTGTTTGTTCCCATCTGCTTCAGGAGGAAGATTCTCTGATGGTGAGCAAGGCACTGGTCTATTTGTATAGTAGAATGTCATTAGGAGTCATTTGATTGCTATATACATACATACATACAGACAGACAGACAGACAGACATAGTAGAACAATGGCATTTGGTTTATTTGGTTTTACCCTAGTCTCTGGGTTTTCTAGTCTCAGGTTCTTGGTCACCCAGTCAGTGTCAGGTATGGGTTCCCTCTCATGGTGTGGGCCATAAGCCCAATTAGATATTGGTTGGTTCCTCTCACAAGCTTTGTAACACCATTGCCCTAGTATATCTTGCAGACAGGACACCATTGTAGATCAAAGGATTTGTGGCTGGGCTGGTGTTTGTGCTTCTCTTTAGGTAGCATGCAGAATAGCTTCCTTGCCAAAGACACTAGAGCGTGTGGTGGAGGCTCGGTGGAGGCTCTGTGTAGGCGCCAGCTCAACTTTTCCATGTTCGGTGGGTTGTGTAGGTGTTAACTTCAGCAAAGGGGCATTGCCGTCAGTTTGCTGCATTTAACTCCGTGAAGCTGTGTTACTGTGCCTGCCTCAAACACCTGAGGGCCCTAATAAAGAGATGGACAGCCAATAGCAAGGCAGGAGCAAGGATAGGCGGGGCTGGCCAATAGCAAGGCAGGAGCAAGGATAGGCGGGGCTGGCAGGCAGAGAGGATAAAAAGAAAGAGAAACAAGAGAAAGGGGAGCAGCTGAGAGAACCAGGAGAAGACTCTAGGGACAGCTACACAGCAGCCACCAAAGAAGAGCGAAAGTGAGATTACAGCAGTAAGAGAAGGAGAAAGCCCAGAGGCAAAGGTAGACAGGATAATTTAAGTTTAGGAAAGCTGGCTTGAAATAAGTCCAGCTAAGACTGGGCATTCCTAACTAAGAATAAGCCTCCATGTGTGATTTATTTGGGAGCTGGGTAGTACCCCCCCAAAAAAAGAGCAAAAAACTAAGAGTAAAAAATCTACAAAAGCCCCCAAATTTTAGCTATTTCTTCCCTAATTCTCTTCCTCTCCCTTCTCCCTCCCCATTTAATCCTCCAGCTCCATCATGCCCTCATTTATCCATAACTATCTATGCTATTTTCCTTTCCTACAGAGATCTATCTGCTCCTCCCCCACCAGTCCCTTACTCTGTACCTAACCTCTGTGGTTCTGTGGACTACAGCTTGGTTATTGACTTAACAGCTGTTATCCACATATAAACAAATACGTGCCATATTTGTCTTTCTGGGTCTGAGATACTTCACTCAAGATGATTTTTTTTCTATTTCGACCCATTTACTTGAGAATTTAATGGTTTCAGTTTTTTTAATAGCTAAGCAATACTCTATTGTGTAAATGTACCACATTTCTTTACCCATTCTTCTGTTGAGGGACATCTAAGTTGTTTCCATTTTTGGCTATTATAAATAGAGTAGCAATGAACATGGTCAAGCAAGCTTCTTTGTGGTAGGATGAAGCATCCTTTGGGAATATGCCCAAGAGTGGTACAGCTGGATCTTGAGGTAGATCAATTTCTATCTTCCTGATCAATCACTACACTGATTTTGGTAGGGCTGTACAAGTTAATATTCCCACCAGCATTAGATGAGTGTTCCGTTTACCCCACACCTTCGCCAGCATGAGCTGTCACTAAAACTACAGAATTGTATTATTAATATGTATTCATCTCATGTGTGTGAGTGTTTTACCTGCATATATGTGTATGAACCACAAGCATGTATAATGTCTATGGAGTTCAAAAGAGGGTATTGGATCCCATGGAATAGGATATAATTCCTATTATAGACAGCAGTGAACATTATGTGTGCTCTGAAAACCAAACTCCGGTCCTCTGCAAGAGCAACAAATACTCTTAGCTGCTGACCCATCTCTCCAACACTCTAGAACTATAAGATTTTAAATTTGGGGGCTGGAGAGATGGCTTAGTGATTAAGAGCACTGGCTGCTCTTTCAAAGGTCCTGAGTTCAATTCCCAGCAAACCACATGGTGGCTCACAACCATCTGTAATGAGATATGGCGCCCTCTTCTGGCATGCGGGCATACATGGAGGCAGAATGTTGTAGACATAAGAAATAAATAAATCTTTAAAAAAAAGATTTTAAATTTGGAAGGTCATTATCTAGGTCAAGCTCCCTCAAACAGGACAAGTCAATAGTGTCTTGAAAAGGACTTAGAATAGGAGTCAACTCCAGAGGCTCTGCACGCCACACTCGTCATTTCTCAAATCATCCATGAGAACAGCCTAGAATACTTGTAATATTTCCAGATCATTCCTAGGACTTCCAGAAGTCTAAAGGAAATACCTTGGTGCCTTATACCCTGGTGGCAATCTAGGAAGGAGGTGCATTCTGGCCCCCTCCAAATTCCTCCCCTCAGAGTAAAAGCCGTGTGTTTCCCAGAAGCATTCATGCCCAGCACTGTTAGGGGCTCCACCTGGCTGCATGCTGGATGCTGGATGCCAGGTAGGTGGTGGAGTGAGGAAGTATTCGTTCCAGCTTGTGCCTTCCTTCCCCCATTCTCTCTCACACTGGAGGGCCCAGCCATCCTGTTCCCCTTCATTACCCACTGGCCTGGTTTTGGCCCTGATGCCTGGATTTTGCATTATCTGCCCCCTCTCCAGTGACCTGCGTTCTGTTGACTTTGCAGTTGTTACAAACCATCCCTGTTGGGGTCGGCCAGGTCTACGGCTGTGACAACCCCTGGACAGGTGGTGTGATCCTGGTGGCCCTGTTTATCTCCTCCCCACTCATCTGCTTGCACGCAGCCATAGGATCCATTGTGGGGCTGCTAGCAGGTAAGACAGAACCCCAGTTCTGCAGGGAGATCTCTAGGGTTGTTACCTTCACCCCACTTTCCTCAGCACACAGTAACCATCCCAGACTTGTCTTCACTTGAGTTTAAACACTGTCGAGGGTAGGGTGTCTATTTTTCTCTTCCTTGAGCCTGCTCCAGAGAGAGCAGATTGAAGTAACAGAACATGTGGAGAAATGCAAAAGTCGTCAGTATAGAGCCCAGCAGCTGAGGGAGCTGGAGGCGGGGAGCAGTGATGGCCCAAGCTGGGGTACGCATGGTCCAGCACTTGGAAGTTTTGGGCAAGCTAAAAGGAAAGCTTCCCTAAATTTGGACTGGCATTTCTGAAGTGTAATTCCATATTCCTACACATATGTATATGTGTGCACACACATTTAAATATGGATATGCTCTTTCCCACAATAGAGTCAGAAAATGGGGTAGCGGACCCTGGGAGTAAAGGGCTATTTTTGAATTATTCTAATGTTTTGCCAAGACCTTTGGGAACAGAACTTTCCAAAAAAGAATTGTAATTGGAAATCATTTTAAATTCATCAAAACTGCAAAGTGGCAATGCGAGAAGCACTCACTCTTTCCCCAGATTTACCTGCTGTTCCCACCTGCCCCTGAGGCTCTGACACACCTCTGACTCTGGCCATCTATGTGTCTCTGGACTTATTTTTCCGAACCCTCCGAAACATAATTGAAATTACTGACGATGCAGCTGCTTGGACTGAAGGCGGGCGCTAATGTCCCTTCCTAGGCTGCTCCTTATCCCAGATGTCATCACACACGCACACACACACACACACACACACACTCACACACACACACACTCACACACACAAACTCGCACGCAGGCACACACACGCATGCACAAACACACACGCATGCACGTATGCATACCCCCACACACACATGCATGCACAAACACATATGTGTGTACATATGCATATACACACACACAAGCACACTTCTACACACCACTGTGTGAACCCAGGACTCCCTCACTGTTTGATTTTCTGTGATTACTGGCCATTTACAGAGACCCCTTTGATAAGCAGAGCTGTAGGTCTATGGTGAATGACAGGATAGAGCCATGGGAAGGCCTTTCTTCTGTGGTCCAAAGTTACCCAGCAATACCACACCTTCTTTCATAGCACTGACTGTGGCCACACCCTTTGAGACGATCTACATGGGCCTTTGGAGCTACAACTGTGTCCTCTCCTGTATCGCTATCGGAGGCATGTTCTACGCCCTCACCTGGCAGACACACGTGCTGGCACTTGTCTGTGGTAGGTTTGTAAGAAAGTGACAACCAAGCCCCTCTGGCTGGTCTTCCATTGATTGTACGTCTGTGCTAACTTGTTAAAATTGGTGGAGACAAGATGAGAAGGAACAATCAACCCTATGAAAACTCACGATGAAAGTGGGGAGACGATCAAAGGATATGCAAGCTCCAACTTCTGACCTCAGAGAATGCATAGTCAGGGGAGAAATCGCTGCAAAGCAAAGACTAGCATCAGGCAAATGCTGGTGTTCGCCACCAGGGTTGTAGCAAAGCCAGCTCTGGGTCTGGACCATCCTGTTTTACTAGGCAGTGGCTGAAGGAGAAGGATGCTGACTCTGCTGGTCTTGTTCCTCCACAGCCCTGTTCTGTGCATATGTGGGAGCGGCCATCTCCAACACGATGGCAGTGGTAAGTCTGGGCTAGCTGAATCCCTGCCTAAAGTCTTCCTCCCCATCAGAACTTCTGGGCACTCGGGGGCTTATAGAAGACTGGAAATGGTATAGGGTTAATAGAATCTGGTCCTTTGTTCAGTGTGTGTGTCAAGGTTTATCCATGATGCATCCAAAGGAGAAATCTTTGCATGTAGTTCTATAGTTTGTGTGTGTGTGTGTCTGTGTGTCTATGTTTATATGAAAGAGCGGTGGAGAACAGGGACAGACAGATAGCGCTCTAAGGCTGGGAGTCAGAACCATTCAGGCCCAGCATTAAAAGATTGAGTTTACCCAAAGAGAACACCTCCTCAAATTCTTTGACCAGCTCCTCTGACACTGAGTCCAGAAACGCTAATGCTTCACGTGGCAGAAGGCAGGGCTCCCCATCCTCAATTCCTATCACATCCATCTCCCCAGGTTTCTGGCCCAACACAGGAGCCTGGAAACATTCTTCTATCTCCTGTTTCAATTTGCAGGTTGGCGTGCCACCAGGCACCTGGGCCTTCTGTCTCTCCACCCTCACCTTCCTTCTCCTGACAAGCAACAACCCTGGCATCTACAAGCTCCCACTCAGCAAAGTCACCTATCCCGAGGCCAACCGCATCTACTTCCTGACACTGAAGAGCAATGAAGAAGAGAAGTCCCCCAATGGTGACTAGCCCAGCTCCAAACAGAAACACGCTTGCCTGCCTCCCGGTGCTCTCAACTCTGGGCCAATCAACTTAGCCCACTTTCTTTGCCTTTCCTTGCACCTGCATCAAATCAAACACACCTGGCCCTCTGTAACCCTGAAGCTGATTTGCTCCCTCTGCCCAGATCTTTATAACTACCCATGGTGCAGCCTTAAAGGAAGCTGGTGTGCCCTTGCTGGAGTTGGAAGTGAGGAGTCTGATTTACATGTTGTTGGCATAAAACACAAACGTTGCTTAGTCTTTGGAGAGGAGAGTTGGGAGAGGACGCTGGCATGTCTGAAACAATAGATGTTACAGAACTGGCCTTGCGTAGTAGTTCCTAGACACACAGAGCAGAGACACATAAGGACATGTGGTAAGAAGTAAAGGTGCCCTAGTTTAGAGTTGGAGTTGATGGGCACAAAGAGTTTCCCATAGAAGAGGGCTTTCGTGGTAATAAAATAGTCAAAACGTGGAAAGCTGGAGCCCTGGAAATGTGCATAAGGCATCTTGGCCCTTCAAGCTTTCCCTGCCGCTAGCAGTTAGACAGCTTCCCCGGCACTTAGGATATAAGCCTGTTTCTTCATCATGTAAAACCAAAATACCTAATAACTAATCCTAAAGTGGTCCACCTCTCCCAGTCTGAGACCCTAAAGCCTGTATAGCCCTTCTCTCTCCCCCTGCCTAATTCTCACTTCTGAAATACTGGTGTTTGGGGCTATTTATCATTTTTAATAACATGCCTCTTCTTTTTGCTAGAATCCTACTCAAGCCCATGTCATGCTTGTCCCTTTGAGTTCCCTGCCAATCCCAAACATTGACTTCTGATCACTCCTTGCGCCTATTTTCACCATCCCGTCTTGCAAACATGTGCTCGTCCATGTGTTACTTCTTTAGAAGGCTTCCTTAGGGATCTTCTTCAAATAAGACCCAAAAGAAGACAGGTGATAGGTTCTCCAACTCTTTGCATGACCATGTCTGGACATGGAATCCCCAGTTGTCCATAAAGGTGGTTTCTTCATTTCCTATCGCTATTTCAAATTAGAAACGTGATTCCTTTTTCTTCGATGAGTAACCTTCCTTCTTAGTTGTTCTCTCTGTTTATAAACTTGAGCCTGCCTGCCCTTTCGTATCAATCTGCCTTTCAGCCTGCAAACCCAAGTCTCTCTTCCCCTCAGAGGGTTGCTCCGACCATTGGCGTGACCGCCACTGGTCTCCCCTTTCTAGCTCTGACTTGTGCTTTTCCCCACCCCACTGTTAATCCTCCGTGACTGCTGTTCCAAGTCACTTACCTCCCCCTTCACGGTTTTCACCATTGGTCTTTTGCTCTGTTCTGAGGTATTTCTTCCCCGTCAGCTACCAGTCATGGGCTCATTCCTGCAACTTAGCAGATGCACTGAGCTCGTGGTTCAGAAATCAAAGTTTGGGATCTATGAAACCTTTGGAGTTGGGGATGCACTCGAACCACCATGTGTGTTCATAATTTTTGGTTATCTGTTTCCTCTTGCCTTTGAAATCTATGTGACCCCAACTTCATCCCATCCCCCCTAATTCCATTCCAGCTGGGCTTTCACGTTGGTGGCCATGTGCTATCTGCCAATGCTCAGAGCCTGAGAATTCTGCCTTGTGCTCTGGCCATATTTGCTCATTCGCCCAGAAGATTTTTTTAATGCAGAATTATTAATATGTTACTCAACCCTGGGCTTGACAATAAACCAGGAGAGAATCAGCCCCATCCCTGCCTTCAAGGAATTTGTTTTATGGGGATTTGCTTGGCCAGGTGAATAGCATCACCTGAGACAAGGACGCTGGCCAGACAGCCTGAGTACATTGAAGCTCACAGCACCCGTTTTTATAGTGAGGCATTTCTATGGCTCTTCTCCTCCTGCCCCCAGTGTTTCCCGTAGCTGCTACCCAAGCATTCCCAGTCATCCCTTTGGTTTAAGGTTTGGAACCTGTTCAAATATAAACAGCCCTGGGCTAGTAGTGGTGTAAGCATGGTCGGTCACTTGCATCTTAGGTGGTTGGTGTCATTTCTGAGAATAGGTTTGATTACAAGGGAGGGGAGAGTACCATGAAAACACAAGCAGCATATTCTGAACCTGTCTGTGATAGAAAGGAACATGCTGAGATGAGGCCAAGTGGGGTGAAGAGGGGCCAAAGCATCCTTATCCTGCTGCACATGGTGATAGCGTGTCTTGTGAAGAAAAGCAGACAGAGCCTTAGCTGTCTGCGGTGGGAGACTCCGAAGCACAGCGCAGAGGTAACAGACAGTGGAATGAGTCAGTGAAGAAAGTCTCTTTGTAACCTCACCTGAGCCATGGTGTCTGCTCAGACTCAGTTTACCACCCAGGCAATGCAGAAGCAACTGGAGAACTGCAGAGTCACTGTCCAGTGGGCAGAGGGCTGGACCAGGTGACCATTGTAGTGCTCCTCTTTCAGCTCCTAGTATCCATGATTCTGGGACCCTGAGTTCGCACCGAAGAATAAAGATGAAATATCACTAATGTGGCAGAAACATCAGAACACAGAGATAAGAGTTACCAACATATGCCGTTATTGCTTTCTAGATTTTTCTAGAGTTTGACCAATCAGTCATCTGGTCAGGTTCCCAAAATCCTCACCCTGATTACTTGAGAGGACAAGGTGGAAGGGGGGGGCATCGCTCACTTGAGCTTTCCCTCACTCTGCCGTGCCTCTTCCTTCTGAATTCTAAGAAGCAACCACCACTTGGCCTTCTCAAACTGCATTTGTGACTGCATCAAACCAGTGTTCCCCCATATGCCAGTGTGCTTCCTGTATGGCTTTGAGCATTTGTTCCCTCCAGTCTCAAACCTTGTGAGGGACTGGAATCATTTGCATCCAAAGCCAGGTGGGAGTGGCATTTTCACTGTGGTTACGGTTTCCACCCATCAAACCACACACAGTCTTATCTGGAAACTCCTTTAAAAGAATCCACATTTTGTGTATGTGCTCATGTGTGTGTGCATATGCACGTGCGTGTGTGCATGTATGTGTGTGTGTGTTCTACTTGTATATTTTTTCTGCCTCTAGCCATTGCAAAAAGATAGAGGAATCCATAGAGGCCCCTTCTGCCTCAAGAGGAACTAAAAATTCCAAAACCTAAAGGAGTGAAGTGGAAGGGAGGACAGCAAGTCCCCTTGAACCCACCCTTTCTAAGGGATAACTCAGATTCCCCAGCCTGTTCTTATAGTTGGGGGTGGGGGCTGCTGTAACACGGAACACGGTGAAGCCAAAGAGACCACACCTTTGGAGCCCAGAGAGCTTTAACTTGAATTCACTCCACAAGGAGCATGGCCCTTTCCGCAGAAAACCCTGTTTACCACTTCAACCCTGGTATTAATTTTACTATCCTTTTTCAAATATGGAAATGCAGAGTTGCAGGAAGCCAGAGCATTCTGAAGAAAACATCATTCTGAAGTGACTTCTGGTTAAGCCTTGAACACCTAAAGAGACAGTCTAGTCTAAAGAGCTCCAAGTGCCCTTGGTAATGCTGGGTCCTGTTAGATACAAGAGTCCACAGATCATTCTGCTTTCTAGGACAGCTGAATGCCTCACCCTACATGGACCATGTGTGTAACGTGTGGCTGAGAGATGCAGGGCTACACCATGGTTCTGTTATCTCATGAACCCTGTGTGATCTTCCTGGACAGCTTCTTCGTGGGTAGCTTCTTCTCTTTCCAGCTTAGCTGGCCTATCGTTTATTAGCAGCACCTCCATATTGTGTCTGAGTTAACCAGGATGGATGCTGGAAAAGCAGGACTGAGTTCACTATGAGAAGTTCAGGAGCCCTTCGAAGAGGCCAGGGCAAGAACGCGAAGGGCGAGCGTCTAAGATGGAGCTGAGAGACAGACAGGCAGGGGGAAGAAAGGGCAGGCTTAGCTATGGTCAGTAGCCTGTCATGTAAGCATGGAACTGGCCTACTCTCTACCAGCTCCCTACCTGTCCCTGGAATGTGGGGGCACCTGGGCGCCTCCCACCCCTTCTGTTTGCTTTTCATCCTCCTTGATCAAGATCCGTCTTTGGGAGTCCCAAACACCTGGGGTAGGAAGGGACCCTTTGACGTCAGCAGGAGAGTTTGTCTACTCATGTGGAGCTAATGTCCTTGGTGTGAGGTATGGTCCTGATCCTGGGGAGGACACCACCTTTCACGGCTAAGCATGCGAGTGTGGCTTGCTGACCCATCATACTGAGGCCAAACAAAACATGTTTTGATAGCCTGCCCCTGCCAAGCCATCCCATCAGACCCATGGCTTCATGGGACTTTCGAGAGCCAGCCTCCCTGATATATAGACCTCAGGGTATATTCTGGCCACAGTGCTTAGGTCATGCCCTTCTTAATCTGAGAGGGTCCTGGTGAGCTACCAGGAGCCCCTGGTCAACAGGTGTTAGGAGGAAAGCTCTGAAATTTTCCACAGAAAGACATTTAGTACTAGGCAAAATTTTCCAGTGAGACACAGGTGCAGGCACCTAGTCCCCAGCCTGTGTCCTGCCTATTGGGGAATTAAGTGCACTTATTGGGCTTGGAAGGCAAATTGCCCCCCAAGGAGAAAACACTTAGATAACTGCTTAAAGAAAAATGTTGGAGCCAGAGTTCTAATGAGAGGAGTAACGCCTGAGAGAAAAAGAAGCAACAAGAGAGTTGCTAGGATTGCGCTTCAAGGAAAGCTGAAGCTGCCCGACCCAGATGGCGTGGAGACCGTGGCAGCTCAAACGCGTCTTCCCTGGGGCATTTAGGAAGCAACTTTAGTCAAGAAGGCCAGAGTGCAAGAGGGCTGCTGAGAGGTATTTGTCTTTCTTCTTCCTCAGCTGGCAGACCTGTGCCAGGCATGGGTTTGGGGATCGCAATGACTGGATTTACAGGAAGTCATCAGGAGGATGGGCTGAAAGATGCAGGGAAGTGAGGGGGTTCAGGTATAGGAGACATCGCAGCGCCCGGAGCCGAGGACAAAAGACATTGGAAAGAAGTTCCTCTCAAGCCTGATGGTCTAGACTCCTCCAGCCCTATCTAGGAATCAAAAGAAGCCCAGGTAAGAGATGCTGGGACAGAAGTGAGCCAGGTAGATGCCGACCTACAGGACCACCTGGCTTTGCAAAAGGAAGCTGTCCTTTCTTCCATTGAACTGTATCTGGGGAAGGCAGTCATGGGGTAGGAAACCTATTAAGAATTCGGACAAAAAAATCTAGTTCTTGGAAACTTAACGTTTAAAAGGCTCTTAAATATTTGCAGTTCAAACCTCTTGTTTTATGGATGGAGAAACCATGGCTAGTCCAGAGACTTACCCAAGTGATGAGAGAGCATGGGCCAAACTTCAGGTGTGTGAATTGGCAACCTGCGCTGCCTGTCTCACGCACCCGCGACAGAGCTAGGGAAACTAATCAGCCAGCGGATCCCCTTTCCCATGAGTGAGCCATGTGCTTTTTGCCATCCAATCCACGAGTTTTCAAACCTTATAGCTCCAACGTCATAGGGTCCCCAGGGACACACTGTGTTGAAACCTCTGGCTAATGAGATGATCTCGAATGCCTTCCTCCGGGGAGTCATTACCTGCTGTTTGCAGAGACCAGTTACCCACTCCAGGTTTCTCCTCCCTCTTTGTGTCCTGTACCTTTTTGTAGACACACCAGTAGAACCAGGTCATCCTAGTCCGGGGAGGCCTACACATACCAGCTCCTCAACAAGCTATTTCCTTGGTGCCCTCATATATACCAATTTCAATAGTATAGACTTATTCCACAGAGTTATAGAAAGGGGTATTTCTGGAGGCCATACCATAGGAAGCATTATTCCAGGTTATTGAAGCTATCCGATGGAAACATGAACAATTTTACAAAATATGTGATTTGCCTCAAGACCAAAGCATGGGGTAAAAGTATTTATCAGATATGAATTGAGATAAAAGTGCGTTTGTGTGTACACATGTATGCAGATGTACATGTATGCATGTGTGTGGAGAGCTAATGTTGACATTGGGTGACAATCATTCTGTATTTACTGAGGCAGGATTTCTCACTGATCCCAGAAATCACCAATTTTAGCCAGTCTGGCTAGTCAGCTTGACCTGGTCCCCTTTCCTGCCCACCAGCTGCGGGAATTTCAGGCTTCCTGCACCGTCTGGCTTTTCTGTGGGTCTAGGGATCCAAATTCTAATCTTTGTGCTGTACTGTAAGTGCTGTATCTGCTGGGCCAGCTTCCCAAGGCCAACACATAAGTTTCAATACAGAGTTTTAAAGGTTTTAATACACAATGAGTAAATTCTCAGAGGAAGAGAATCACCTCCCCGGGAGAGAACGGGGTACAGTAATATCAGGTAAGAAAAATGACCAGGACACCCCTCATGGGCCATTTGTATGGGGTCACATGTGAGTGGACAGGAAGCCGGCAGCTCACTCTCAGGGTAGATAGTAAATTTTATGACTCCGTTTGTCATTCCTGGGACTGGTCATTCAGGATGGGGGGCCACCGGGGGGCTAGGCTATCATTGTTTTTATAATACAGTTCACCGGGTCAAGCACTAAGCAGTTGGAATCTGACCGTGAGAGTAAAGAATTTTTAGTTTTATTGGGGGAGGGCTTACTTTTGGCCTTTTTATTTCTACATTTGGCCTGGCAGATCAACATGGTCAAAATCATTAACAAAGGGGGGAAAAAAGTCTCCTTTCATCTGGAATTATTTGGGAGCTGCAAAAGAGCAGCCGGGAAACCCGGCTGACATCGCTGGTCTGCCACATACTCATAGGCCACATGACATAAAAGGTTTGAGCCTTGTTTTGAAGGGGTGGTATCATAGAAAGTTGAAGACTAGACTGTGACGTCATTTGGAGGTCAAGAGGTTTCGAGTGATAGAAGGTAGAAAGGGACCATGAGCAGGAATGAAAGAGAAAGGAAACCACGGGGCTTGAAAGTGGCTCCACAGAGGGATTTGAGGGAGGCAGAGAGGAAGTTCAAGAGTGATTATGAGCATGAGAAGGAGCCCTGTGCCCAGTATAGGAGACCAGTAATGTTGGGTACTAGGTAAAGTCAGCCGTTACCATTCAAGGCATGAGCCCGGGAGGAATCTGACCATAGAACCTGGAGCTGGATACACACAAGATGGAGATTCCCAGGTGGCTCACAGGAAGAGCTGAATTTTAGGGGGCAAAACCTTCTTAACTCTGGATGGCTGGATCCACAATGGCAGGCTTGTAACTTGGTTCCAGTTGAGGACATGATCAAGTCAGGTTCAGATGACCTTTTGTCCTGTGGGTGGCTTAGAAGATGGACTCAGTCTCCCAAGTTAACGTGACATGATCCTGGAAAGATGCGTGAAGTGAGGCTTGTCTCTGGTTGAGGTGACAGCCGTGATGGTCTGTCTTAGTGTTATTAACGCAATGAGGGGAGGAGCCTGTCACAAAGCTTCAATTTGCCCTTTTGACCTTCCCAGAAGATGGGGGTCACCAGGCTACATAAAACAGTACTTAATTCTGAGAGCCTTGCTCATTTCCTAATGGTATTGGAAATGAAAGTCAGGCCAGACTGCAAGGGAACCCGGAGTGGAAATTCTGTGTTCTGTGGTGGCTGGCTACCTCCGAGGCCCTTTCTATTTTTGTGAGGAATGCTCCATCCGCCCAGCTGAGGTGTGCACGATAGCTGGCAGATATTGTCACCCTTGCGTGAGGAAGGATGTCAGTGGAATCTGTCTGTCAGTCTACCAGCACAGCCCCCAACTCTGGACAGGCTATAAAAAGAGATGGAGTCTAACGGCTCCTCTGGGATTGCCCTGACGAGTGGGAGAGACTTTGGAAGTAGACTATGTGCAGAGTGTCTGAGTCTGTGAGCAGAGGCCTGATTAGCCCTCAGATGTGCAGTCTGAGGAAGGTCGTTAAGTCTTTTCCGTTAGGAGGATTGGGGGAGCATTAGCTGATTTTCTGGGCTCTGTGACCATCCCTCTGGGGTGGCTATAAAGCCCTGATCTGAAGTCTGTTGAGGCTCTTCAGATATGTTGAAAGTGGGGAGGGGACACTGAGACCCAAGGCAGGCTTGAGTGGAAGCTAAGATTCCTGTTTGGCTTGTTAATCAGCTCAGCTTTTACCCAAAGAAGTGTCAAAGTGCTGCTTTAGGTGAATCTTGCAATGTAGTATGCAGAAAGACCACCTGAGTTCAAGGCCAGATAGCTCCTAGAAGACCCATGACGTCAGGGGCATGTTTAATTGGGTGTCATCAACAGTGAGGATAGCTCTTTGTTTCCTGATGGCTGCATGGGTGTGGGTCACATGATAAGAACAGACCAAATCTCTGCCACTATTTCCTCTGATTTCTGACCATAAAAACTGTCAGGGTCTTTCAGAACTCTGCGACCAGAGTGGCTGTTAATGGGCACCAAGGAATGGAAGTATTCCATCTTTACAAGGGACTTACTGAGTGGTGATGGCAGGGAAGGTCTCTAAAGCTATAGATGATTCTGAACCATGATGGGACAGGGACTTGGTGTCGGGTAAAAGGGTCATAGAACATTTAGAATCTCAGAAACTTAGAAGAGCCTGAAATGTAGGCATGGTGACTCTATCTGGGGAAGGAATGGGGCACCTAGATAGGATCATAAGGAATGAATGAAAGATGCTTGTTTATCATACAGATTAAAGGGAGCGTGAACCAGGCTATGTGGTGTTTGCCATCAGTACCAGGAAGGGGGATGGAAGACTGAAAAGTCGAACTGCAGACCGTGCTAAGGGCTGAAAACTTAGTCCCGGCATAAGAGAGAAGTGTGATTTTTCTCCTACAAGGACCATCCCAGACCTCGAGAGCACAGGAGCTTGCAACCCCAGAGCCATATATTCCTCAAGGAGAGGGTGGGCCTCCTTCCCTCAGAGTCAAGGAATAGAGTCAAGGGCATTTGTCCCTCTTTGGATTCGATCCCTCACTAGGAAAAGAGAGACACGCTCGCTTTCAACGGGCCTCTACTTTGCAGATTGGGCATGGCCTTGGGTGAGGCTTGTAGCCTGGTAGCCTTGGGCACTCTCAGATGAAATGTCCTGGCTTAGCCACAACAATAGCAGGAAAGAGTCCTTTGGCTGGAGACTAGGTTAGTTTCCTTAGACTAGGTCAGGTCGCTACAAGATGGAGGCCTGAGATGTCCCGCTGTGGGCAGGCAAGACTATTGCCATAAGTGTACCTGCCTCTTATCCCTTTCTTCCGCTAGTGTGACCTTTCAGGGCAAAGGTCTCCTCCCAATTATTAGAGAACTTAAAGGCCACGCATGTCTAATAAGTAGAGGATGGAATCTGCAGCCTGCAGTCTTGCGTTTGAAGCTTTTTAACTCATGTTTAGAGAGTCTTAGCTTATCCAGCTATGGCCGGGATAGCTTGGCCCTCTGGACTCTCAGGACTAAGGCTAGTTTATTTTCATAGACACTTCAGTTATTCTAGAAAGCAGGGTGCTCAGAAGCCCCTGTGTTGTCCCCCACAGCTATAATCAACAGCTGTAGTCATGGCCCTTTCCAGGATGGAGATATGGCTCAGCGGATTAGAGTACTCTCTGTGCAAGCACAAGGATCTGAGTTCGAGCCCCAGCACCCATATAAAAGCAGGTATGGCCGTGCATGCAAGCAATCCCAGTACTTGATGGAAGACAGAAACACAGATGGGAGGCTTGTTGGGGCTTGCTATCCAACCAACCTGCCCTCCCCCCAAAAAATAGCTCCAGGTTCAGTGAAAAAGCCTTGTTTCAGTAAGGTAAAGAGTGACATAGAGGGACAGTGATGGCCTCCTCTGGCTTCCACAGTCCCACCAGGCACAAACACACACTCATAGGTACACATTCACACCCACCCACTATACACATGCACCTCTCTCTCTCTCTCTCTCTCTCTCTCTCTCTCTCTCTCTCTCTCTCTCTCTCACACACACACACACACACACACACACACACAGCCTTTATCACTGTCTTCAACAGATAGATGATTATGTGTTTCTATCAATCCTCCCTCTGTCATCCCCTACACCAGTGGCCCAATACGACCAGTATAAAATGATTAATAAAAACCCAGAGACAGATATTGGGGTTCAGTTTGAAAGTTAGAAAAGCAAAGCATGCAGCCACCGGCTCTTACCTCTACCTCAGTCCAAAATGATGATCCTGCCTCCAGGAATCATCAGAATGAGACTATGTATGAGAGCTGTCTCCTCCCATCTTATATGCTGGGATTAAAGGCATGCACCACTACCAACTGGTTTCTATGGCAAACTAGTGTGGCTACTGGGATTAAAGGTGTGTGTCACTACTGCCTGGTCTGTCTGTAAGGCTGCATATTCTCTGATCTTCAGGCAAGCTTTATTTATTAAAATACAAACGAATACCAGTGGGACTCTGTGTCAAGCACAGTAAGAGAGCCTGACAAGGCTGTATTTGGGCTGCAAGCATGAACCTCAACTGCCCAAGTGCTTGCTAAGGACAAGATACAGGGCCTTTCATGCATCATGTCATCAGGATGATATAGATAACCCTGCCAGGTAAGTCAAAGACTTCAGTGGGCCTTTGGGATTCTATAACGAAGGTGAACCCTGGCTAAATGATCCTAGTTTGGGTTGCATTTGGGAAAACTCAGACATGGAGAAGGGCCTCTGTATTCAGAGGGTGCCAGCGTTCCCATTAGCCAAGAGATGGGTAGGATGTTCTCCATGGGGGAGGGTTTGCTTTTAATTGCTCTCTGAATTCCCCATACAAAGTTCCCAAGGTAGTGTGACTACAGCTGCCTAGGGTACTATTGGAGAAAGCTCTGTGGGTGGAAGAGAGCAGGAACAGAAAGAAGCGGGGGCAGAAGCTGTTGTTGAGCACAGGTGTGGCTGGAGGCAGCAGACAAACCAGAGAATGCGCCTGTATCAGAAAGCTTGGCTGTCCACAGGCTTCTCATGGCTGTCCACGGGCCTCTCATGGCTGTCCACGGGCCTCTCACAGCTGTCCATGGGCCTCTCATGGCTGTCCACAGGCCTTTCATGGCTGTCCACGAACCTCTCATGGCTATCCACTGGCCTCTCATGGCTGTCCACTGGCCTCTCATGGCTGTCCATGGGCCATGGCTGTCCACGGGCCTTTTATGACTGTCCACGAACCTCTCATGTCTATCCACTGGCCTCCTATGGCTGTCCACTGGCCTCTCACAGCTGTTCATGGGCCTCTAACAGCTGTCCACGGGCCTCTCGTGACTGTCCACAGGCCTTTCACGGCTGTCCATGGGTCTCTCAGGGCTGTCCATGGGCCTCTCATGGCTGTCCACGGGCCTCTCACGGCTGTCCACAGGTCTCTCAGGCTGTCCACGGGCCTCTCATGGTTGTCCACGGGTCTTTCAGAGCAGAAAGTCTGGCTGGGAAGGAAAGCTGCAGCTGCAAGTATCATGGGCCACACATGTCTGCTCCCTCCTGCTCTGTGGTGGTGAGTGACAGACACAAAACAGAGTGCAAGGAGAGAGGAATGAAGGGATCCTCACTGTATGTGTGGACTCACGGCAAACAAGCTGACGCTGTCCCCGTATCACACGTTGAGATTGAGGGAGGTCCCAAAAGGAAGAAAAGCAGCCTCTCACTATTGAACAAGTGAGCCAAAGTGAACTCCTTAGTTCATGCCTTAACAGGTGACAGCTGTCTGAAGTCTTAATCCAGAAGCCTTTGGATCTCGCTGGAGAACAGCCCCAGAGGATTTTCAATGCCCATTGACCACTCTGCCAACCACCATAAGCCTCGCAGTGAAAAGCATCGGGGGGGGGGGGGAGGGAAGAGTTCCCCGGATGAGCCACCGAAATATCCTGCCAGGAAAGGAAGCCCAAGGCTCGGAGGGACAGTGTTTACCAGACCAGAACCCACTGAAAAGTTTCAACAAAGAGTATATGCTGTAGACAGGACCGCAGCCAAATTCCGAGAGACAGACTCGCTCCCCTAAGGGACAATGGGGCACTTTAATGGAGTTAAGAGAAGTTATTTGGCCTTTTCTCATGGGCCGTTTGTCTCAGGAGTCATATCTGAGTAGATAAGAGGTGGGCAGCTCATTATCTTGTTAGGTAGTAAATTTTATAACCCTATTCGTCCTTCCTGGCCATTTATGGAGAAGCTCCAAAAATCATTAGAGAGGGGTTATAATTGTTTATATAAAATATCACAAGTCCACTGGGTCTGGTTCAAGCAGTTAGAGTCTTATTATTAGACAGTAGAGGATTTTGCCTTTTTTACGGTCTTCTATTTTTGGCTTTTTGATCTCTCTACTGGGAAAAGGCACTCTGTGACCCTTAGATATCTCTACCTGTGGCTTCTGCCTACTGTCAACACCACACCCAGATACACCCTTCCTGTCAAGTATGTACCCCACCAATACCCTTCCATAATGTTGGAAAGAAAAACAATTTTACCCTCAAGGGCCAACTCTGATTAGCATTAGATGTTTGGGTCATCGTGTTAAGGATTCTGAGGATGTATCTAAACTTACCAGCAAAGGTCTGCAATCGATTAGCTAGGTCTTCCTAGGGAAAGGGGGAAAGGCACGAAAGTGCGGTGTGTGGAAAGAGAGTATGGAAGCTTTGCCTAGAGAAGCACCTATGACAATGACCCAGGACGATTTGTTCCCAGTGGTGATGCTTATTTTTGTAGCTTGTTGTTATTCTTTCTGATAGATGAAATAATTTTTGCTTTCTTTTAAAAAAAAAGTCACAAGCCAATTGATTTCATGCAAAAGGCTCCAGCTAACTGTAAGACTCCTATATTGCTGGAATAAAATTCAAAATGAGGTCATACCTGGCTTCATAACTTACTAGCTATGTGGCCCAGGTGAGACGCTTCTCTCTGGGCCTCGGTTTCTTTCTACCAATGCCTAAACTCAAAGGTCACTTGGTTGTGGAAGAAATTGGTCACTCAGAGTATGTTAATTAGGTTGAAAATATTTATCAAATACATTTCCCATGTGTTGCAACTCTGGGTGTACAATTCTACTATGAGCTGAGGTGGTTGGTGTGTGTTGGTAATCTCAGGGTACCAAAGGCTAACGCAGGAGGACCATACATTTAGGCTCCGCCTGAGCTACATTAAAAAAAAAAAAAAAAAAAGACCTCTGCCACTGCCTAAATTCCAAAAGGCATGACTTGGAACCCTTGGTGAAAACGCAGTGAGAATTCAGAAAATGGATGAACCCATGTGACCAAACTAAAATGAGGGGAGTTTCATGAAACATGTAGAACCCAAACAAGACAGAAGGGGTGTGCACAGCTTAGGTGTGATGGTGGAGGAAGCACTGAGAAGCCATGAAAAGCTAGCATGACATAGCAAAACCTCTGTTAGAAGCAAAAATATGAGGTTGGCTAATGGCACTTGTCCTATTAAAGAATATCTAGAAAGCCAGGTGGAGGAGCTGGGGCACTATGTAGATTCTTAAGTAAGAAAGTGGAATTTAAAATACAGCTTTGGTTGAAGTACAGAATGGATTAGAAGAACACAGATCAAACTCAGAAAGACTGGCCGTGCTAACACACGGTTCTGAGGGTGTAGATCGGATGGGAAGAGAGCTCAATGTCATTTTGAGGGAAAATGAGCCAAGAATTACCTATGTTATAGCTGGCCTTTTGACTCTCTAATCTCATTTACGAGATTCTCATAAGATTTCATGAGTTTAAGTGAGGTGTCAGCTCATTTATATGTATCAATATCTTCCACGGAGCGAGACAAAAGCACCAAAAGAAATTAAAATTTTGGCATGTCCATTGGCCAACTAATGAGCTATGTGGGGGAAAGAGAGGAGTTCGAAGTCTCAACTGCTAATACAAGTCTTACTTACCTCATGATTACAAAGAGTCACACCCCACATTCATAAAAACTGGACCGTCGGTCATGTGTTAAGAGACTGGAATCCCAGATAGCAAAGAGCCCTCATAAACCAAATCCTCCTCATCCAATCTTCCTTTCAGGTTACTGCCTAGTCCAGCAGTGTTAGGAAGGTGTAGGAATGTTTTCTTGAGAGAAGGGAAGAAACAGTTAAGAGAATAATGGATTGTAGAGTACCTGCAGTAGCCCCCACACATTTGGAAGCAGAGGAGAACAGATAGAGCAAGATTCCCAATCCGTAAAATCTGTAAAATGAGAGGGCCTGACCAAAGATTCTCAAAATTCTACTTTTTCTTTTCCAATTCTAAGATTCAAGGCCTCTATAGTGTATAGCATAGTCTTTGAAAACATTAACTTCAGTTTACACAGCTTCAAAGGGGAAAAAAACAAGAGCCACCAGCTACACCAGCCCTGGGTACTTACCCAATGACTTCAAGTCACCATATCATAGCAATGTTCATACATCAACGCTCACTGCAGCACTGCTCACAGTGGGTATGCTGTATCTGTCAACAGGGGAACGGATAAAGAAAATGTGCGATAGATACAGATATATGTAGTCATAATGGAGAATAAGGTCATGTTGTTTACAGGAAAATAGATTCAACTACATATAATCATATTAAGAAAGTTGCATCTGTTTCAGAAAGATACATATTATAAATTCTTTCTCATTTGTTCCTGAACTTTATAAATCCACAGGAATCATATATGTATAGATAATGTGAAAATAGGAAAGAAAGCATCTAGAAAGACAAAGGTTTATGGAAGGTGGCGGTGAGAAGAAAAAGGTGGGTAGCAGTGTATGGGAAGACGATGTGTTAAGAATATGTTATATGCATAAAATGACCTTGTATAACCCAGTATAAGCAAAAATGTTTAAGATAAAAGGGAGGAGGAGATATGGCTCAACATTAAGAGCACTTTCTGCTCTCCCAGAGGACCTGAATTTGCTTCCCTGCACTCGCGTGAGGTGACTGTCAACTGCCCATGACTCCAGCTCCAGGGTTTCTAATGCCCTCCTCTGGCCTCCATGGCCACACAGTAGCAAACACTAACTATACAGAGAAACCATTTTAAAAAGAAAAAAATAAATCGTCTCATTTAGCACCCCTGCCTCTCTCTCTCTCTCCCTCCCTCTATCTCTATCTCTTTCATACACACACACACACACACACACACAGAGAGAGAGAGAGAGAGAGAGAGAGAGAGAGAGAGAGAGAGAGAGAATCTCTGGCAATGAAAAGTCATAGCACGAAGCTCACCATAGGGAAACATCTGTCCAAACTATCACCAAAGGGTAAACAGCGATAGTCAAGTTGTATATATGATACCCCAGAAACAGCCACTCTGGCAATGCTAGTAAATTGCTGCAATGCATTGGCTGTGTCCTAAGAACATGAGAACCAGGGAGCTAGGAAGAACAAGTGGCCCTGGTGGACGATCAGATGCTCCTTGTGATAGACATTGTGAGCATCAACAGGCATGGGCCTTGATGGGCTAATTTTTAAAAAGACACACTAGCTGAATTTTCCCTTTTGAAAAAAATATCAATCAAATTTTGTTTGAGGTTTTTGGGGGACGGGGGCTGGCTCCCTGAAAGAAATTTCAATAAGCGAAAAGGTTTATTTCACAACCAAGCGCTTCTACAAAGTCTTTGTTCCCACTGATCATTTTAACGGCTGACATTTCTGTGCATTAGGTGTCTTTAGAGGCAGGAGATCTCTGAGGTCACTACTGCCCCCAAAAGAGCTCAAATAATAAGAGCTAAAAACTGTTTTTCTTCTAAGCTGCCAGGAAGAAAGTACCGCTAAAGTTTTGCCTTCTAAAACACAAGATGGTAGCCATCCTTGAGGATACGGACCATGCCCCAGGAATGGTCCTAAGTTGCCCTGGAATGAGCCTGCGTGCATTGGAGTGTTTGATAAAACTGGCTGGGGGAGGGAAGAGCAGCAGTTCCTGACTCGGGCTGCATACCCCAAGCCACTCACCTGCTGGCAGCGAAACATGGATTACCAAGGACAGAGCTGCCCAGCCACATGCCACAGAGTGTTTGCAGCTGTGCTGGCAGGGCCACCCCTGTGCCTCTACACAAACAGGGACATGGCGATGAGAGCCCCGGGTCCAGGCTCTGCTTGCTGCACCACATCTAAGGAATGAGAAAAACACCCAGTGTCAACCTCTGGTCTCTACACACGGGGGCATGTGCGCACACACAGACTCACACCCACATAAACATATACATATGAACATATACATGAATGCATACACACATCAATACATACAAACATGTTCCATGCCCTGGCGTAGCCATGTGTTCTCTGTTATGTTGTTCAGAAATTAAAACGCAAAGGATGATCATCCCTCATTAATTTATTCAACAGTATCCTGAGCACTTATCGTCTGTCTACTGGGTGTGTGCTAGGTGGTGGCGGTGCTGGAGAAAATCAAGTATCTCACTAGCCAAGAACTCTGCCTAAGGCACAGTTAGCTAAGAGTCTGTGCAGGCAGATGGAAAATCGAGACCGTTCACTGAGAAGGGACCATCCTGCCTGGAGCAGAGGAGCCGGTGCCATTAGCGGGAAGTGTCCTCCCTGAGGATGTGTCTGGGGTGTGAACAGCTATGATTTCTTCCAGGGTGTTTCCTAAGCGATATCTGGTTTTGTTATAGCATAGGAAAGAAGTAGTAGATGAGATTTCCAGATATCTGTCATCGTTTACAGTCCGGGTTGAGAAGGTCGGCCCTACAGGGGCTGTATATTTCTTGCAGAATTGTATCCTGCAATTAAGGAAAGTGTCAATGAGGTTACAAACGAGTTGCAAAATGCCAAGCAGAAGGTAATGACTTCTGCATCCTAGCCAGTGTTTCTATGCTTTCTCTCATACTACACGGATGGAACATCTCATTTCTACAGCAGTGACCTGTGCTCTCCATGCTCTTGAAGGTCCTGTTATCTGCCCAGAGTGTCCTGAAAGTGCTTCCTAGGTGCCCAGAGTGCTTTGCTCTCACTTTGGCTCTGAGTGCTCTCAAGCCTTTGCAAGTTGGTGTCTCACTTTCAGGCTTCACCCGTTTCCACCTCTCTCTCTCTCTCTCTCTCTCTCTCTCTCTCTCAACTCTTGGCTGGCACTGCTAAGGGCTGTGGACCCCAGGATGCTCCTTCAGTGTCACCTATGAGAGAGAGGTCCTTCTTACTTCTGCTTTGTTGTGTTCGGGCCATCAGCTCTATTAGACCCACTTCCCTGCCTCTGTGTCAGTGCAGAATCTGAGTTACTCAACACAAGAGCCTGGGCCATCATGGGCTCTGCCTGGTGGATGAGCCCAGTCTCACTAGTCATCCCTTAGTCCCACACCCAACCCCCCAAACCTCTATCAACCACTGCCTCCATTCCTCTGGCTAAGTGTTTAGCCTCAAAAGTTGAATATCTTAACAAAAACTTTCCTTTCCGTATGTAGCCTTGGTTTATTAAACCTATGCACCCTCTTCGTATATATGAAAAATAGCACAGGGTAGTGTGTGTTGTTTGTTGTGAGCTCTGATATCCAGGATCAGGTCCAAGCTAAGAGGAAAGCCCTTTTCTTATACCAAGCAAGCCTGTGCTGTACCATACTACCCAAAGCCTCTGGTCAACAGACCTGGGGCGGGCCCAGGAGCCTGAACTTCCTTAAGCAGCCCACGTGATTCAATCCCACCTGTTCCCAAGCTACACCCTAAGAGGTCTTATTCCTAATTCAAGAATATTCTCCCCATAATGTGGTGATGAAGACGGTGGGGACAGCCAAGGATCTCTTGCAGCCAGGAATGTGTCCCAGACTTTTGGCTCCTCCTATATGGGGACTTGCAAATTTTTAATATACAAATAACTCAAGTAGGAGAGCCCTATTGAAATGCGGGCTCTTGTTCGGCCAGTCTGGGGTTAAGGCTGGAATTAGGACTTTCTAACAGCTCTCAGCTGATGCTCAGGCTGCTGCAAGGACCAGACTGACCATCAAGAACCACTATCAACCCAAGCAGCACATGGCGGCCATCTTTTACCTTTTGTATTGATCTGGGGTGGGGAAGGCTCAGACGTTTTTTGAGCCTCCAGGTGGTCTAATACGCAGCCAGTTTTGGAACTCTATCAGAAAAGTCCAAGTCATTGGCTGAAGCACAGTGGGTGACTGGCCAGTCAGCCCAGGGTCTACCTTACTCCCTCTAGTGTGGTTAAAGGGGCCGAATCCTGGTTCGTTCATCCCTTGACCTTAAGTTTCTGTGGAGAAAGGAAGTGGACATTGTAAAGGGAGGAGCGGGACCACGGGGGTCACCAACTCAGGGGTCAGTTTTCTACTTTGCAGTGTCCTACTGCAAAATACATTATTGCACAAATACAGAAGCAATTGCTCCCCAGCATCAAGCTGCATCGCTCACACCTCTCTAGCTTCTAGGTGTTCTTCTCGCCTCCACAGCTTGGCTCTTAGAGATGCAGACCTGGCGGCACGCTGACTTGTCTCTTCTCACCCCTGGCTAGGTGTCAGGGGAGAGCGGTCCCCTGGAGCAGGCCAGTGGAAGGCAGAGGAGGGCTCCGAAACTGTGCTCCTGAAACGGAGGAGTGTGTTCCACATCGAGTGGTCATCCATCCGGAGGAGGAGCAAAGGTTTGTACATTCTCTTCCTCACACACAGGCCCCAGAACAGTGGCAGTACCCACCGCACAGTGGCAGTACCCAAAGTAGGACACTGCAAAGTAGAGAACTGACCCCTGGGTTGTTGACCTTCATGTCACGTGCCTGCCAGAAGCTTCCTCAGTGTCTGGTTGTCTTTCTGTACTTTCTCCAATCTCATCCATTCATACCTAATTCAGCCAAGTTAGAGCAAGCAGCCTAGAGTGGTTATGGGAAAACCTGCACGTAGAGAGAGAGTTGTGCAGGTCTTTGAGAGGGGGCCCAGGGGAGTGCAGCCCTGTGCAAAGAGGCCTGGGATGGGGAAGTCCCTGGGAAAAGCTAAACCCTGGCAGGCTGCTCCAGACAGAAGCCGAGGGTCAGAGCCTCAAGTTCAGGTGCAACTTCTCTGTTTCCTACCCCTTTTCCAAAGCTTTCAAAATTAACTCATCTGCAACTACGTGGTTCCAAACCACACTGGTGTTTGTAGCCCCTGCTTCTTCACAAGTGGGAACAGGATGCCTTAAGTACATTTTTCTAAGGGGAACAGCGGGCTGCAAACAGGAAGGCTGAGTCCAGCCTGCCATTCTCACACTTGACCACAGGAGGGCACCAGAGTACCAAGTCCAAAGCTTCAAAGGTCCTGCTCTTTCCCAAGAGTACTTAACGGAAAAGGATCATCCTTAAAGACCAGCCTACCAACGACAGATGTTTAGAGTTACATTACAAGAGCTCTGTAGAATTACAAGGACACAGGACATCTCAAAGCCTACTTAAAGTGACTGTATGGATGTCATGTGCCCTGATCCAACCTATTAAAATGACAAAATTCAGACAAAAGCTTACTAAAGCATGTTCCTTATTTTCTGAGTGTAATTAGTGTTTCTTGCCCAAGCATAGTGTGAGGTTATTTACCAGAGGAACAGAAACTTATCAACGGTTAGACCACAGAGCAAATGTGTGACCACCATTAGGTTAAAATCAAGTGTCGTCGTCACCAAGCATGGCGGCACTCACCTTTAATCCCAGCACTTGGGAGGCAGAAGTAGATGGACCACTATGAGTTCAAGGCCAGCTTGGTTTTCATAGCAAGTTCCAGGCCATCCAGGCTACATAGTGAGACCTCATCTCAAAAATAAAAACAAATGCCATAATCAAGAGAGGGAGGCAGGGAGGGGAAGGATTTTAAAATCCTCTGCATGCAGAGAATCATTGCCAGGTTCAAACCCAGATCCTGCATAGCTCAGCTTGCCCATGACGCTATGAGGAACAGGGAAGACACTTCAACATCCCAGCTCCTTTCTTGGGACTGTGGAGGCGGCTCAGTGATCGAGGTCCTCTTGCAGAGAACCCAGGTTGGATTCCCAACACACACATGTTGGCTCGCAGCCATCTGTAACTATGTTCCCAGGGGATCCAATACCCTCTTCGGACCCTTGTGGGCACCAAGCACATATGTGGTGCACACATGTATTTGTAGACAAAACACTCATACATAAAATAAAATTAATGAATATTTAAAATATATTTTATTAATTCTTTAAGAATTTAACAATATATTTTAATAATATTTACCCCCCTACTCCTACCCCTAACTCCTCACTTTCCACACTAAATCCCCAACTTCATGTCCTCTTTTGTCTTTTTCTTTATATAACCCACCAGGTCCAATTTGTACTGCCCGTACATCCCTGGGTGTGGGGCCAGCCACTGGAGTATCACTGGCTGACTTACCAGGGACTATACTCTTACAGAAAACTGACTCTCTTGCTCCCAAGACCCTGCAACTGTCCATAGCTCCTCAGCTAGAAGTAGGGGTCCAGACCCCTGTGTTCTAGAATGTTGGTGGGCTTGGTCTTGTGCAAGCAACCACAGATGCTGTTAGTTTATGGGCGCAATGGTCCTGTCATGCCCAGAAGGCCCCGATTCTCCCCCACCTCTGGTTTCTATAATCTTCCCATCCTCTCTGCATCAGTGGTCCCCAAGCCTTGGGGGAATGGTGTGAGATACCTATGTACCATATGTGGCAAAGCCTTCCATTGACAATCTATGCATTAGACACTGCTCACTCCACTCCCGACCCTTTGTGTGCACCTACAAGTCTCCATGCGATCCAGAGAAGCCACCATCCCTCCGGACTGCTAATACAGAGGTCAAACGGAGTTAGCGGCTTCTTTACTAAGGGCCACCGGAGTCCGTCCCTGAACCTCCTATATTCCTTCATGTCCTGTTTACATAATGATGTGCATCCCCCAAATGGGCCTGACCCACAAAGGAAAAGAAGGACTCTTATCCATAGAGACTGCAGTTTTATGCTTCCTCTGTAGAATAGAAGACAACAAACGGTATAACTCAAGTCTTTGGAGAAATTACTGCAAAAATGCCAAAGTACAGGTATCTGAACTGATGATTCTCTCTTTCCTCCCAACTCCAGTGTTTGGAAAAGGCGAACACCAAGAGAGGCAAACCAAAGAGCCGCTTCCCTACCCGTATCGGAAGCCTGCAGTGGAGTTGCTCGTGAGTGTGATGACCCCAGACCAGAGGCAGCAGCCTGCAGCCCACAGCAGGGTGGGGAGTTGCCATCCATCAGGGATGCTCTGATGGAGACGAATGTCTCTTGAGCTGGGTTTTCACGGATACAATGCATGGATAGAAATATCTATCTTTTGCAGTTCGCTTTGGGAGCTGCCATACCTTCCGCCCTGTTATTGATCATCAGCTTGCATTTAGGAAGTAAGATCAGGCCAGGGTGTGGTGGTTGTTGTTTTTAAGAGTCTTTGTGTGTCTAATCTCAGACCTTTGCATTTAAAATTCAAACACTAGATTGCCAGGTAGGGAAATAATTTATTTTAGGTAGAATGTAAGGCATAGTTTTTAAGAAAATCAAGACAGGTGTGGCTGAATCTTCATCCTACCTTTTGATGTCGACCCTTGCAACAAGAACTCCTGCATGCCTGAGTCCCCATCCACAGGACAAGGGTAACAGTACCATCTCATTCTGCCTCACTGAGGTTGAATGTATCAAAGATGATGATGTGTCCAACAAAAGAACCTAAAGAGACAGGGAGCTGGCTAAACAGCAGTTTAACAAAATCTCAAATGCAAACCTTAGTTTGGTGCTCCGAGAGACTTCAAATGTCACCTGATGTGAAAATCACAGCACTGTGGACAATTCTTACCTATTTCTGGTCCCTGGACAGGATATGGACACCATAGATGAGAGCTCTGAGATAAAGGTGGAAGCCAACACGGCCAGGACTTCCTGGATTCAGAACTTTATGGCTGCTGCAGGGAAGCGAGTTAGCAAATCCTTGAGCTACATCACTGGAGAGATGAAGGAATGCGGAGAGAGACTTAAAGGTACAGTCTGTGACATCAGCCCTTGACAACCCCCAAAGCCTTACTTGCCCCGTGGAAACATGCTGCGGGGATTCTCTGTGGACCAGGTGGAGATCTCTTTTGGGGGCCTCTCAGAGAAGCTTCTTCTACCATTAACACCGAGGGTCTCTTGGGACATAAACACCCGTATTTGTAACTGTACTGTCAGGATGGATAGCTGTGTGAGTTCTTGTTTGTCAGTAGCAAAGTTCTGCTGACCCAAATAAACCACCTAATGTTTCAGACCAGCACTGGGATTCTGAATCCGGCATCCTAGACAAACACGTGCTGGATGGCTTAGGGGAACTGTGTCTCCTAGGGCAGGGGGTTCTCTCTAGAAATCTCCACATTGCTTGGCTCATGGGTTTCATGCCCTCTCTGCGGCAAAAGAGTCTTCTGGAAACTTTATGCCACTCTCATGGGAAGCAGAATTAAGCTCAAGGTAGGAACCTGATTCCCCACCATGGGAAAAGCAGCCTAGAGACCTGTAGAGACTGCACTGGCCTAGCAATGGCTGGCAAGTGCCCTGGGCATTCAAATGCATCCCTGCGCTCTTTGATTAGCCTGGGCCCCTGAAGACGCCCGCTCCTCCTGCCACCTGAGGCCCATCCCCGGCCTAACCTGCTCTGAGTGCCCGCCAACTTTCCCCTATCATTTCAGACAAATCTCCAGTGTTCCAGTTTCTTGACTGGGTGCTCCGAGGCATGTCCCAGGTGATGTTTGTGAACAACCCTCTCAGTGGCCTCCTCATCGCCCTTGGCCTCTTCGTGCAGAATCCCTGGTGGGCCATCTCGGGTTGCGTGGGCATTATTGCATCCACCTTGACTGCCCGCATCCTGAGCCAGGATAAGTACGTCCCCAAGGCCCAGTGTTGACCAGTAAAGGCTAGATAGGTTATCTTTGCTTCTTGTTCCCTGCTCCCCAAAGGGTAGCTTGTTTGAGGACGGGTTGTCAGGCCCCAAGTTAGGAAGTCATGATTCTGAAAACAGCTAAAATCACGGGGGGACCTCCACTCCATCAGCTCATCCTTGTGCCCCCCAGGTCAGCCATTGCAGCAGGACTCCATGGCTACAATGGGGTGCTTGTGGGACTCCTGATAGCCGTGTTCTCAGACAAGGGCAACTATTACTGGTGGCTGCTGCTCCCTGTCATCATTATGTCCATGACTTGGTAAGTTTGCTTCTAAAATCCCCCTTGAACACACATGTGCACATGGTGTGTGTGTGTGTGTGTGTGTGTGCGCGCGTGCGCGCGTGCATTCAGGTGTGTTCACCTGTATGGTCACAGTGGAAGTCAGGGGTTGACTTCAGCTGCCCCCGTCTATCGCTCTCCATGTCATTTTCTGAGAAAAGGTTTCTCACTGACCCTGGCCACTGCTGTGGTGGGGCTAGCTGGCCTGCCTGTCTCCGCCCTCGGAAGTGGCTTATAGACACATGTTGCCATGCCCAGCGTTTTACACAGGTGCTGGGAATCCAAACCAGAGTCCTAATATTTGCCTTGCACTTCACCTGCTGAGTCACCTCCCCATCCCAATTAGCTTCCTTTTTAAACCAAACCTTGCAGCACCTTTCTTACTTCAGTTTTCAAGTACTTCTCGTTTGGCTTGAACGTCAGAAGCACCCACCGGAGGCAGCTCCTAATGACCTGAGAGCCTCTCGCCAGGTCATCTGTGTACAGGGCCGCATCAGCTGCCGTCCTTCCTCTGAGCTCTCAAAGGGCTTCTGGTCCTGCCCTGGCTGAGCACAAAACAAGAAACTGCTGGCCACATAAGCTAAGAGCTGCAGAGCCCTCCCAGGGTCTGAAATCTCATCCCTCCTTCCCACGAGATTTTCTCCTTCCTTTAGACTACTGACCAGATTGAGACACCCTCTCAGGGTGGACTGAAGGCCAACCATGAGGCAGAGACTTCCTAGTACAGATTTCTCTCTCATCTCCAGAAAATGGAGGGTAGTCTGTCCATGAAGGCAGAATTCTTGGCCACTCAAAATATATTAATGACTGTAATTCCCGCCCAGTCTTCTCCAGACCCTCCCTCCCTCCTCCTGCCTGGGGGACGGAGTCCAAACTCTCTGAGGAAACCCCAAGGCTCTCCTAAAACCATCCTTCTAAGGCTGAGTGTGAACCTTCCCCAGCCTCTGTGTCCCACTCAAGAAAGAAACCCAAGGAAAGGCAGCCAGGAAGCTGCATATTTCTGGGAGAACCAGGGTTCTCTGCCGCCGTGAGGTCTGGTGCCAAAGCAAGCGAGAGCTGATAGATTTCCGTGTCTCTTCCACCAGCCCCATCCTGTCCAGTGCCCTGAGCACCATCTTCAGCAAGTGGGACCTCCCAGTCTTCACGCTGCCCTTCAACATTGCTGTGACCCTGTACCTGGCAGCCACAGGCCACTACAACCCCTTCTTCCCCACGACACTGTTACAGCCTGCAGCCGCCACACCCAACATCACCTGGTCAAGTGTCCAAGTGCCTTTGGTAGGTGTCATGAAAGAAGGAAGGATGGTGTTTGTACAGATTCAATGTCAAACTGAATATGCTCATTTTGCACATCAGAAACACAAGCAAAGGATGACTGTTCACAAGCACACAGTACGAGGTGTTCTACGTACATATCCTGTGAGAGCCCATCCTTGTCTCCTCAGGGCTAAAGGTTTTGTTTCTGATCCCACCCATGATAACACGGAGGAAGAAACCAAAGCCAAATTAAAAGACCCACCCAAGGTTCCACAGTGGATTAACGGAGAGCCAAGTCCAGTCTAGAACTCTGACCCCCTGATATGTGGTCTGGGCCCTTGGCTGCTTTCCTTCGTTTGGAAGCCTTTTTGATCCTTAAGGCCCATTTTAACATATGCATACTGTGTATTTTCTTCGCTCACGGCCCTGAACCATTAAAGTATACACGCCACACCGCTACCCAGCAGCTTCAGAAGTTGTGCTGGCCTATTCCGTTCTCTCCGTGAGCCTTGCTCGTGTTTTGAAACACCAGTTTAACCTCCATTAAGAAACAGAGGTAGCAGAGATTTTCATCTTTTTAAAGTATTTTATGTATGACACTGACCTCTGGAAGCCTGCCAAGACAGTGAATAAGAAGCAATATTAAAAGTATTAAACAAGGTAGGAAAATGAGGCTATTAGGCTTCTTAACTAACTAGGCACTTTTTTTTTTCTAAGACCTCCTACTTTCCATTACACTAAAGGACTTTCTGTCCCAATCTATAGCTCAACCTGGAGCTTCGTTATTGGCAATTTGTCGCCCCAAAGTCATTGGGCTTGTTAAACGAAGTTTCAGAAATAATGACACCCAGTGCCTCTCAGCATTCCATGGTGTCGTTGACAGAGCCCTGCAAACACACTGAGAGGCATCATTATTCAGAAAAGACATTATTCCGTCAGCCTCATCCTTGGTCATTGTCAGGTGGAGGAGGGACATTCATGGGCAAGAGGTGAGAAGAGGGGCTGATTTGGTGAAAACTCTCAGGAGTTTTCCTGCTCATGGGGTTTACCCAGTCCCTATCTTTTGGAGGCAAAATTATTCTGCTCGATGTGCTATGCAAAGATAATGTTAGAAATCATAAGATAAAGCTCATTATATTCTCAATTAAAAATAGTTCAGACTTTTCTAGAAAAGAAATATTTTTAATTATCCTATACAAATAGTTTGGACCACCGCCCAAAGATTCAGGAAAAAAAATCAATTTTGGGCATTCATTCTTGAAGAATAACTTTCTGGACTATGATAAGGATTCATGTGTTGGGTCTTCTTCCAATTAAAATGTGTACTTTACATTTCAAGAAAATGAGCAATAAATGTCAGAAAGAGAGTCTAGAGATTCCAACGGTGCTGGGTGATCACCGAGGAGATGTCCAGAGGGCATGACTGGGGTGTGTGGGAATAAACAGCCACGTGTCCTTGTCTGTGTATACTCTCATGCCTGTCCCCTTGTCCTGGCAGGCCAAGGCTGAGCCCTGTTCTGTTCTCTATTCTGGCGGGGTGGGAGGTTGGGCTAACCCTCTGAGGTTAGCCTACCTGGCCTGTCCTCCTGTCTGTGTAGCAGCTTTTTCCCTCACTGTCAGCCTACCCAGGACCTTGGGGTACTTGCAGGAAGACCTGAGGCAGTTCCCAGACCATACTGCTCCTGCAAGAACCTTCCATAGATCCCAGACCTCAGCTGCTCAGCCAGACAGAACTATCGCCACAGCCAGACATGAGCATCTTGGAAGTACAGAGGACCATTTTCCTCCTGAAAGGCTTTTATCATTTTGTTTTAAAAATAAATATGAGCGTTTTTATCAGATATATATTGTATTTCTAATAAATAGTAAATGCCCTTCTGAAAATTCTTCAGTTTTATTTTACAAGAGAATAAATCCCCCACATTGATGTCTCTGAATGAAAGATACTCAACATCCTAACTACTTAATACTCCAAGAACTCAAAATTGTGAGGATAAAGCATTTGCCCCCTTCAGCATTAACCTACTTGAGCAGTAATGTCTTCTGTGAGTCCTGTTGTAAAACGTTAGTGTACACTCAAGGGGCTGAGGCAGGAGGATTGAAACTCCGAGGCCAGCTTGAGAAACATTGAAGAAGGACGCTTAAAAGAAATCCCACACTAGCTCAGAATTGAGTATAATAGAAAGTTATTTATTTAGGGGTAGACTCACAGATCACAATTATCTGCTGGAACGGGGAACAGCAACTGAATCCTGCAGCTGGGAAAGAGGCCAGATGTGCGCTTTACATCAGCAGATATAGTATTAGAGGCCCCGCCCAAGTGAGTGGGTAACTTAAAGGCTACTGGCAGTAGGAATTCCTACAGCAAAACATAGTAAGACCCTGTCTAAAAAGCATTAGTGTGGGACTTTGGTAGGGATGTGTGGGCTGCCTGTCTGCTTCCGTAACCAACGTGTGACCCTGTCGCTGCACAGCTCCTGAGAGCCATCCCGGTTGGAATCGGCCAAGTGTATGGCTGTGACAATCCCTGGACAGGAGGGATCTTCCTCGTAGCTCTCTTCATATCTTCACCTCTCATTTGCTTGCATGCAGCCATCGGATCCACCATAGGGATGCTCGCAGGTCTGTGTCACAGCTTTGAATGCCATCTTCCTTAATGAGCTGTCGGGGTGTTAGTGCCTGGGGCCGGCTTCGAAGAAAGTCTGTGATGTGTCTTTAACACCATACCTGCTAAATCTGGAAGCCCCCTCTTTCCCTTGCTCCTGTTTCTGGCACTTTTGGTGTTCTTATAAGTAAAAGCTATCCACAAAAAAAAGACTTTGTCATCAGATACTTAACCCTTGGCATAAATTTAAAGTCTGGGAGAGATTTTTTCCAAGAATATTTGAGAAATCTCCAATGACAAAAATTGGGACTCTGTTTACAACTGAGGTTTTTTATGTGTGTGGCAAAGGACATACTCTGTGCTGTTTAAATCAGAACTCAGAGTCCTTACTCCAAGGATCTCTTCAGCTCATAACAGCTTAGCCACTACTGTTCCTATGATCCTGCCCACTTATTTCCTTTACATGTATTTTCACTAAAAAGCTGAAATTCCTCTCTGTGAGTACCTGCCTATGATTCTGGTAGCTGATTCTGGCTTGAAGATTGGGTTAGGTGTGAATGCACCTGACAGGCGTGTCTCGGGAAGGGCAGTGGGTGCCCTACGACCTCACTCAGTTCCGATGCTCTCCTTCCCTCAGCACTCAGCATTGCCACGCCGTTTGACTCCATCTACTTCGGCCTGTGTGGCTTCAACAGCACTCTGGCCTGCATCGCCATCGGAGGCATGTTCTACGTCATTACCTGGCAGACCCACCTGCTCGCCATCGCCTGTGGTAGGTACCGCTCCCAGAATACCTTCCCAGCACGGAGAAGGCCTGTGTGGGCTCGTGACAGTTCTGCCACTCCCAGAAGGCGACAGGGCAATTGTTCGCTTTATAAAAGCTGTTGGTTGGCACTGTTGTCTGTGTCGTCAGCTACGTTCACTGTGTACATGACGTTTGGCCACTCAGAGGCAGGTGTTCTTAGATGATAGCTTTCTCGTTGTTGCTCAGGACCGTCTCCTGGGGTTGCGGCTCTCCTAGCTGGTGATGGAGCTGGGAGGGCAGCTCCCTGATGTTAACCATTCCATGCAGAACTGGGCAACACACACTCTACACAGTGACCAGAGCTGAATATCAGCCATTGGTCATACGCTTTTCAGATGACCGTGTGCCTCTTTGCCTTTTTCTTCAGCAACACAGGAAGTTAGGATGACCTTCATAACTCACTGGATTTATATATTCTCAGCCTTGAATGTCTTTCAAGCTCTATGAATGGAAAAAAAAAACACAAAACCCCTTTGACCAAAATATTTAAAATGGAGTTTCTATTTCAGTACAGCCATGGATGCTGAAATGTTAGCAAATAAGGTTTTAAAAAATAAGTTTACAATTAAAAAAAATTCAGAATATGTTTTCTGAGATAGAGAAGTTTTCTGAACCATATATAGTCATATATTTGTTGAGTTCAGATAGTTTGGAAATGCATTTCTAATCATTTTATGACCACCACTGCAGAGATGGAGGAACGTATTCTAAACTCAATGTGAAGGATAAAGTTGAAGTTTTTTCTTTCTGTTTTCTTAAAAATTGTTTTATGCTACACCAAAAATATCAGTATAGGATTTGGTGTACTGTAGTTACTTAAGAAACTGCAATTGTCACACAAACCAAAGGTAGCCATTTACATAGTACTTACTTGAAGTGCCAAAGTCGGCACTATCTCATTCCATCCCCCCAAAGTCTGTATTGTTATTCTGTTCCACAAAGGACATGCTGAAGAGCAGAGACAGGACAGGGGGATAAAAGTGAGGCAGCTTGGGTGGTGCCCAGGTCAGGGTCCTACAGGTGATGACTGACAAATACCAGGTGCCTTCCTCACTATCCCCAGTGCCAATCTTGTCAAAGAGCTTAAGTAACTCTGTGTCATAGGTGACCTGGTGATTCTGAACCAGAGACATTTATCGGTGTCTGATGACATTTTTGCTTGTCACACCTAGGGGAAGGAAGGAAGCACTCTTAGCATCTTGTGTAGGATGGTGAAAAATACCCCAAAGTGCACAGGACAGACCAGACCCACAGTAGATTGTCACAGGTGCCACAGAGGCAAAACATGACACATGGTTTCTCACTGACCCCCACACTACTACCCTGCAGTGTGTGGATACTGTTCCTATCCCTATTTCAGATGGGAAACTAAAGCTACAATGAGCAAAAAGAATGTTCCAGCTAGGTTTGTAAGAGTGCACTCTGCAGGGCATGTGCCACTTCAGGGAGACACTTCAGGGAGACACTTCCTGTCTCCCTGTTGAGGTGAAATGCCCATAATTACACAGCCAGTAGTGGATGAGTCAGACAAGGTGGAAGGCTCCACCCGCCGCAGTCTATTCTACACGGATTACCCGCTCCCCACCATCCTGACAGGCTACATTCTCTGATGCTTCTCATCGCTGTTCTACAGTTCTGGGACCACACATGAGCACATGCAAGGCTTTGGGGAGGTCTTCTTGATACAACAGACCAAGTTTGATTAAAAAATAAGATAACGGTGAGGAGAAGGGAGCACAGGAATTAATCCTTCGACTGTTGCCCCCAGGGATGGTGGGGCAGTCGGGTAGGTCTGGGTTCCGGAAAGGCCACTCTCTGAGCCCCCGCTCTTCACAGACCAAGCCTAGAGCTGCCCTGTGGATCTTACATCCCCCCCCGGCAATTCTGGGATGTCTATGGTACTTGGGTGGCCCCTTTCCTCTCATCTTTCTAACCACATAATATCCTGAAGAGCTGCAGTTCACACAGGTTAAGAGCACACCCTAAGGATCAGCTGGTCAGGGCTCTGCCCTGTCAGGCACAGTCCCCAGAAGTCACCTCACATCTTGATGTCTGACACAAGCAGTGCTTGCATTGTAGGACTGTGGTCAAAATGAAATCAGGTGAACGGCTGATGCAAGAACAGTACTAACATCTAGGAAGAGCCTGGAAGGTTCAGGTCTGGTTATCTGTAGTCAAGGAAAGGATGTTGGGGACTCCAAGTCCTCTAAGAGGATTTATCTTTTGTTGTTGTTGGTGGTGGTGGTGATGGTGGCGGTGGTGTGGTGGTGTGTGTAATCAAGACAATAATACTTCTTACCTATAAGGAATGCTGAAGGATATAGTTGGTGTTGTCACTGGCTGGACATATAGTAACTCTATCGCTAATATTTTAGGGACAATTGGAACGCCCTCTTTGGAAAATAGGCCCAAAAGCCAAGCCCAATTTTGTTGGCCCACTTTAATGCCTTCCATTTTCTTTCAGTGCTTGGTTCTTCCCAGCATCCAACTTGTTCATGGCCTTCTCCACCCAGACTAAAACACAAGGCGGTAGGAGGTTTGGTCTCCCCCAAACTTACAGGAAACCCATGTTATGCTAATAGCTCCTGATGGAATAGTCCAACAGGGAGTTCTGAAACTCACTTGCTTTTGCTTTATTGTACAACTTTCATTTATGGTTTATGCTATTAAATGTTCCTTTACTGGAAGGCGTGATGGCAGGACCCAAGGGAACTGTCACAGCTGAATGCTGGCCCTTTCTAACGAAGTGCATCTGCTCTCTTAGCTGCGCTGGCATTTCCGTGGAATTTCATGCTTTCAAAGCTGCAAGGCAAAGGAAGGGCAACTTGGTGTGGGTGAGAGATAGCATTTGAGACATAGAATCAACGAAGAGGGCCAAGTGCACTAGGCTGAGCTGCCGTTGAATATTTACTGAGCTGTTTACGGTTGGTTCTTTTTCCAGCGCTGTTCTCAGCCTATCTTGGTGCTGCCCTGGCCAACGTGCTGTCTGTGGTAAGTTGTGTTGGCTATAAGCCACATGCCCCCCCTCCACTTCCCAAACACTCCATCACATCCCTCTGCCTGTTGGCTCACATCCTGATACCCACCTTAATACTCACAAGAAGGAACTAGGTCTCAAAAGCTTATATGTCAACTTTGGGTGGAGCAAACCCATCACCGGCAGCCAGTGGAGCCATTTAGAGAGTAGATCTTTCAAGTATAACTCCATTACAGTCTACCACCCTGCAGAACTGATTTTAAATCTTTATCATTTAACTTGTGTTTGCATGTAAAGTATCTGCCCATCTGGATTGTGGACAATGTTCATCTTTATCCCATAGCAACTAGTATATTCACAGAGAGGGATATTGGCAGTGGTTTCAGGGAACAGAGAGAGCTGCGATCTCCTCATCCAAAGAGAAACCTAAGCTCATGAGTTTATGAGCACACATTGTCCCAGAACCTCTTCTTTGACTTGGGCCCAGGTTAGGGTGGTGTGCAAAGCAGGAGCTGCCGCTTCGCTCAAGCAGGCCCCACACACAGAGTGCCCAGGGCTTACCTAACAAATCGCTACACCCAACCCCACCTAAGAGTACAAGGGAAACTGCTCATGGGTAAGGGTTGCTCAACATGGGGTCACAGTCTGTATCCCCAGAAGTCAAGTTCAGCCACCCATTCTTGAGAAGTGAATTCAAAACAATCAAATTAATAGTAAAAAGCAGGGAAAGGAAATGTGTTCAATGTGGCCATGATGGGGAGAAGGGAAAAAAGATTCAGTGACACTCCCTCAGGTCCATCTTTCTGGGGTCCCGAAGTGAGACGGGAGTCTCAATAGAGGTCAAGGGGTCTATACATCCACGCAGTCCCAGGCAAGGTGTGCTCCTCCCAATTATTGACCCATCACTGTGTAGACGCTGGCCTCCTCCCGTAAGGTGGCCGAACACACTGTAAATGTCTTTCCTGAAGACAAGGCGCCACCCCGTCCCCAGGCCTGGCATCTTTTTCAGCATGAGATTCCTAGGGAAATTTCCATTTCTTGAGGTCCTTTTTTGTTTTAATATCCCAGCAGAATGGGAGACATAAGTGTCTCTTTAGAATATATTCAGTTCTGCCAGGCCGGTTATACAAGCAGGAAAAGCCATAGATCCAACATCTGCAGATGGAGTAGATATTCCATACAATACCTGTCTAGATTCACTCTTCGCCTTCAGTGAAAGAGAGGGTGGCACTTAGCATAGGACGCTGTTTTCTAAGCAGCCAAGTTGGCCTTTTCTGACACTGTGCTATCTCTCCCAGCGGACTGAGTCTCCTCTGCTTCTCATCACATGCTGGCTGTGCCTTCACTACAACACCTTTTTATTCTTTTTTTAATTGATTTTTATTGAGCTCTACATTTTTCTCTGCTCCCCTCCCTGCCTCTCTCCTCCCCTTCAACTCTCTCCCAAGGTCCCCATGCTCCCAATTTACTCAGGATATCTTGTCTTTTTGTACTTCCCATGTAGATTAGATCCATGTATGTCTCTCTTAGGGTCCTTATTGTTGTCTAGGTTCTCTGGGATTGTGGTTTGTAGGCTGGTTTTCTTTGCTTTATGTTTAAGAACCACTTATGAGTGAGACCATATGATAATTGTCTTTCTGGGTCTGGGTTGCCTCACTCAGTATGATGTTTTCTAGCTCTATCCATTTGCCTGTTTACTACAACACTTGACACACAGCATTTGCGACTTCAGTCCCCATCAGTCCACCTCCAGCTTAGCTCAGGGACTGCATGAGAACAGGGCCCTTCTACAGCCATATTTAATCCTGGAGTCTTATGACAGAGGAGAAAATTGTAATGAGGGGATGAAGCCCTGAAGGAGTGAGCACACACAGCAGGGAGTGATAGAACCGAGCAGAGAGGACCTCAGAAACACCAAGTAGATGCAAGAAGATGGATTATGATCTCTCGGGGCCTCATCCATCCTAGGCTTTTGTCATCAGCTCTGGCACCAACAATTTACCTGATCCGTGATTCAATAAGTATGCCAAGTGCCTAACTCGGGCAAGGCACTAGAAGAGATGCAGGAAGCTTTTGTTCCCAGATCTAGGTATGCACAGTGCTAAATGGTCTTCCTCTGGGTGCTGAGAGCTTATAGATTAGGCCATTCCATGTAGACATTTCTCCAAATAAAATAAAATTTACTTGTGATGGGGATGATTGTCAAGGATTAAAAAAAAAGGCTACAACTTACTCAGGAGAAATTTCCAACTTCAGTGAGGATCACAATATGAAAGCATTGAACTTCATTTATAAAACCATTCAACGACTCCTTGGAAAGGCCCTAGAAGCCGTTATTCTTTGTCTTTCTAACCAGAATGTGTGTATGCAAGTCCTGGCCTTCAACAGTGCTGTTATCTGCTTGATAATGATGACTGTGCCTTGAGGACCATTTGTGGGGTACTTGGCATGCACTAAGCAGCAAGTCTCTGAGTAGGCAGCAGTACACTGTTGAGGGAAAAGGTCTCAGAAAGATTCAAAAACCATAAATGAGGTAATCAGAAGTGAGGTTTGTCTACCGTGGAGCTTCTATGGATGCTTCCCAAAACACTTTATTGTACCTTACTGGAGCTTTAGGAAGACTTGTTGAGTGGACTCCATCACTCATGAATATGTGTCCCTTCCAGCCTCGATCTGGTATTGTTCTGGCACTTCCACGTCCTGCTAACCGTGTGGTCTTTGGCCTTCCACACGACCAGCAGCATGACCCCCCATGGCACCAGCTGGGCCCTCTACTGGTTATAGTAAAATGCTGGGAGGTTGGAAGGATGGTTTGATCTGCCTCATAATTGGATTTGTAAGCTCTCTGTAAACCATTCACTCGGCTGTCTCGGGGGAAGAATGGGGGAAGTGTTAAAATGGTGCAGAGCACCTCAGGGAATAAAGGCCAGGTTAATGTGGTAAGAATGAACGGACGGTAGGCGAAGCCTTGAGGAGAGAGGTGGCTAACGATCACCTCCATCCCCAAGGACAGACCCAGCACTCCTCGGCTTCTCTGTCTGTATGCTCATTTCCTAGGTCTCTCTACAAAAGACTTCTGTTCGCACAGCTTCTAAACCCCCAGCTACCACTGCTCAGCTCTTCTCCAGTCCTTCAGATCCAGAGCACTGTTGACACTGTCTCTGTTCCTTTCAATTCGCATTCTCAAAAGACGGATTCTATTGGCTCACGCCATGTGCCTATTTTGAATCAGGTGCCTATTGCTAGGCCAATCAACCACAACTAGGTCTTTAGCTACAAAATGGATGCCGAACGCATCCCTTCAAAGGAGGCTGATTGAGGAAGGCATACAGTGTCCATAGTTCCTGGAGCTGTAAGCATAGACTCTCCAGGTTCCCCAAGACAAAACAAGTCTTGTACATAAAAACACATTTAACACCTTTAGAGTTCCAAAGACTGTATTTTGGAAAGTGTGTGCTTAACCTGTCACGGAATAAACTAACGGCCTGGTTTTGTTTATATCGGCTATCAGTTAAGTAACACCCTCACCGATCGATCAGCCCTTCCTCTACCTGATAAAGGCTATTTAAACAAGCGTTCACATCTGATGGAACATAAATTTCTCTTATCTCCTCTCCCTCCAGTTTGGATTACCACCCTGCACCTGGCCCTTCTGCCTCTCAGCGCTCACCTTTCTTCTCTTGACAACCAACAACCCTGGCATCTACAAGCTCCCGCTCAGCAAAGTCACCTACCCAGAGGCCAACCGCATCTACTTCCTGTCCCAGGAGAAAAACAGAAGGGCATCAATGATAACGAAGTACCAGGCCTATGATGTCTCCTAAGCTGCCCTTTCTAAATGCAGCCTCCAGCACACAGTCTGCATCCTCCCTTCTATCTGATATGCACGTGGTCACCAGTTGGGACACTGTCCAGCCCCACCACCCTCGCTAAGATCCACAGTACTCATCAAAGCCTTGTTAGTTTAGACAAAGCACCCACCGATGATTCTTTGGGAACTCTCTTTCGGGGGAACTTACAGTCACCCCCTTCAGCTATTTAGTGGCGCAAAGCATGAAGCCAGGAAATTTTCATTAGCCTGCAAGGCAAGAGGGCCTGGTCCCTACCTGCTCTGCTACTAACGGGGTCCCACTGCCTCAACCAGTTCTTGTTCAATCTCAGTCTGTTTTCTCATTGCCAGAGATTTCTTTATGACAAGGAAGGACACCAAAGTCCTTCTACCTGAGAAATGTTTATTCTTTTCCATCTCCTGGAAACTAATCAACTAAGCATGAGCAGCAAGGAATTGTCCCAAGCTGAGTTACTTATGGGAGGGCTCCCAGTGGAGAGAGAGGGTGATGTTCTTGTCATGGAAGTTTGGTCTTGATCATGGGAGATGCTCTCCAGACGTGGGGCTAGAAACTTGAATTCATTGAAAATGCCAGTGTGCCTTCTTTACACCAAAGAAATATTTCCAGAAGCATCATAAGGTAAAAACTGATTTTTTCCAACATCCAAATCATTGTATAAACAAATGTCTTTACTTGCATAATATTCAAAATCATATTCTCATTAAACTTGAAATTTGCAAGTTGGTGTCGGGGTTTTCTTAATCTGGGACTTACCTACGTGCTCATATAGAGTGCACTAGGTGTGGGGGGGGAGGTTCACACTCAATCATGTGTCTGGAAAGAGGAAATGGGGGTGGGAACAGTTAGAAGAGAAGTCAATTTTCCTGTGGAGAGGTTTGCAGAGATGGCTGTGCACGTTGCTACCTGCGGTGTTGGTACAGATCAACAGCTCCCATCAATTTCAGCATACAGTCTTTCAGCCTTATGCACCAAGATTGGTAACCCAGCCCTTCCTGAGTGGTCAGTCCCTTGTTACCCTTGTGGCTCCTACTGTGCTCCCCAGTTAGAGTCATCCTTCACAGGAAGAGTCATCCTTCACAGGAAGAGTCATCCTTCACAGGAAGAGTCATCCTTCACAGGAAGCCACTAGGCCCAGCCCTTCCAGCCTTCTCCAGAGGAGATGAACCTTTTCTAACAGCAGTGAGACCTCCACACACACACTTCCAGTTCAGCATGATGAGGCGCTGAGATCACAAGGGGTCAGGGCTGGGGAGATGGCTCAATTAGTAAGCACCTGCGGCACAAACACGAGGGTCTGAGCTTGGATTCCCGTTTAAAAAGCTAGGTGTGCTGGCACGCACCTGCAACCCCAGCTCTGGGGAGGCAGAGACGGGCAGATTCCTAGAGCTGGAGGTCCAGCTAACCTTGCCAAATTGGTGGGCACCAGAATCACCATAGAACAATAAAGAAAGACACCCAACTTCAACCTCTGGCCTCCCCATGCACCTACCCACACACATGTAAATATGCATGCGTACATTGGGGTGACAATGAGAAAACAGACTTATAAATGCCGGATGAAGGGAGAATTACCTTTTACCAAAATCCATTTTTTAAAAAGAGCTGGTTTCTACATTTATATTTTTATAAATATATATGCCAGAGATCCCAGCCGTCTTTTAGCACCAGCTCAAGGGTTCGGAGATGTTTATTTCCCTTCCAGACCCCATCCAGCCCTTTATGACTTTTCCAGGAAAGTAGAGCACTTCTCTGAGCAGAAAAGTCCTGCACAGAGGAAAAGGAAGTGACTCACACTCCAGAGCTACCTCTGAGCTTGTGTTCACACCTAGAGGCTAAGGAGGACCCAGGCTGTATTTTAATGACTGTGGAGTTATGGTTCTCTGAGGATCAAGCATTCAGGAATTTCACCAAAGGCTGTTTATGCTCGAAGCTCACTCAGCTGCCCCGCAACCACCAGTGATGACGTCTAAGCTTTAAAGAAGGGGTCCTTGTGTATTTTCACCGAAGTCTTATAATCTGATTCTAATGAGCATAGGAACCCCTCCATGTGTATGACATTCTGATTACTGATCGCTAATAAAATCCTTCAGCTGGTCTGAGTATTCCACTAGCCTCACCTATAAAGCAAGCTGAGTTGGCCCAGAATTCTAAGCAAGGTGGAAACAGATGGGGCGAAAGAACTCCTGTGAAAATATACGAGGTCTGTGGGACCCCAAAGTGGACTGTCAGGTCTCGCACTTCAATGCATGAGCCGCAGAGAGCTAGGGCCGGCTTTGCCAACTCCCAGGGAGACAGCTGTGTATGTGAGCAAGTCCTTCTCCAAGCCATTCAACAGCATCATCCTGAGCACGTGGAAGCAGTCCTGGTAAAAGTTTGGTTTTTTTTTTTAAATTCAAAACACTTGAGTTTTATTGAAAATAATGAAATACAGAAAAACCAGATTCTCATTTTTAAAGCAAAATTAACACCATCTTCCAGAATGTTCTTAGTATTGTCTGTTAAAAGTTTTATATTACAACTCTACAAATCTGAGCATACACACAAAGCAACACCATTTGTAAGCATGAGAACAAACAAAACAGCATATTGTGATACGGGAGAGGAAGCAGGCTAAGGTATGCAAATAAAAAATGTGCATGCATTGGTTCATTCATGAGACAGTCCTTGCATGAACAATGGGGTTGATTTGGCCGAGGCTAAGCCACATGATTAACTCAACTCTCTTGGGAAAAAATTACTTGGGACAGACATTGTTCTTTTTGCTGTTTGTCTCTGTCATTCCTTTAAACTAGCCTGTTGGTGTACTAGCCCTGAGTCATTATTGATCATTGACTGCCACATATCTCCACTGCCTTACCTTTGACAGTATCCATTTACCTATCCTGGAGAGAATTTGAACTCTGTGCTACACACAACAAACACTTATGTGCACACACTTGTGTAGGAGATTCTTCTGTATTTGTGTTGCTTTCATTGGTGAATAAAGAAACTGCCTTGGCCTTTTGATAGGGCAGAAATCAGGTAGGCAGAGTAGACAGAACAGAATGCTGGGAGTAAGAAAGCAGTGTGAGGGAGAGACACCATGAAGCTGCCAGGTCAGATATACTGAATCTTTCCCAGTAAGCCACGACCTCGTGGTAAACACAGATTATTAAAAATGGGTTAAATCAAGATGTGAGAGTTAGCCAATAAGACGCTAAAGATAATGGGCTAGGCAGTAATTTAATTAATACAATTTCTGTGTGGTTATTTTGGGGGTTAAGCTAGCCAGGCAGCAGGACGCAGCCCTCTGCTTCTCCTACTACAACACATAAGACTTTCCACCAACCTAGCCTTTTGAGTCTCACTTCCAGAACTTACTGCCCTGATCATCCTTCCAACGCTTACATATGGTGCATGCCCTATGCAGGCAACATAATTTTTGTTATGGAGAAGTAACTCCTATCCCTGAGGTCAAAGGTGGTTTGTGACTGTGAGATTCTTAAATTCTTGGTGTGGGCATTGAAACCAGGCTTCTGGATCCTCTAGAGGCCAGGTGAAAAGCCAGAATATTGGCACATGTCTTTGATCCCAGCACTTGGGAGGCAGAGGAAGAATGATCTATGTGAGTTCAAGGCCAGCCTGGTGTACAAAGAGAGTTCCAGGTCAGTTAGGGCTACATAGTAAGACCTTGTCAAAAGAAAAGAGGGAGAGAGTCAGAAGCAGAGACTATGGAGCCCAGTGAGATTAAACCTCAGGAACCCAGCACTCAGGAGGCAAATGGACCCATGTGAGTTCAATGCCAACCAGGAATACATAGTGAGATCACCTTTTAAAAATAAACTAAAAATTAAAGATCATAGAATCCAACTCTGCTCATCTGTGGGTCGTATTTGTTCTTAAACCTCCTGAAAGAAGTCAATGCCCAGAAACACTTCTAGTAACTCTGGCCTAGAGCAAGACAGCACAATGCACAGGACAAGATAGAGCTGGACCCTAGGCTAGCCCAGCATATCTACCACCTTTCCTGGACTTGCCAGCTGCTTCTAGGGGTGGCTTCCTCCTCCTTGACATCAACCTTGCTCCTTTACCTCAGCCCCAGGCTTTAGACGGGAACAGTACCAATGTGGCAGGAGTGGGTTTCACATGTTCTGGTTCTCTGTGCTGCTCCCGCGGGCAGTAAGAAAGAGTGTACCATTGAGAGAGTGTGCCATAGAGAGAGTGTGCCATAGAGAGAGTGTGCCATAGAGGGAGTGTGCCATAGAGGGAGTGTGCCATAGAGGGAGTGTGTGCCATCTTCACACACACACACACACACACACACACACACCTCCAAAGAGCTCCATATTCCATGGGCCCATGTTCCATGAGGATGTACTTGCTGATCTGAATGCTGTTGGATCTTTGAGGATTGGGTCACAGGACACTGTTGGGGAGGTTTTGGGGTTGCATACTTTGTCTGCAAGCAGGTGGGAGTGGATGAAAGCCTGTTTTTTAGAGCTGGTTGTAGAGGTTTGGTTTTTTGTTGGTTATTGAAAAATCATTGTGAGAGGCTAAATGGTAAGCAGTGTGTGGTGCTGTCTTGCTAATGTTTTCTTTTCTGTTGTTAAATTTTTGACCCACAAACACATGGGTTTCATTGTGACATTTTCATATACTTGATATATTTTTATATTTTCGCTCCATTTTTTTTCTTCTCTGACTCCTTACTGTTCTCCTCTATCCATCTCTGGCTTCCCCCGCCCTCCCCCACTGCAAATAGCCTTCTCTTCCCTTTTAAGAGTTTGTTAGGGTTTATTTTTAACTTATGTGTAAGCATGCATGGCTCGGTGAGGGTGTATGCACATGGGTGCAGGTGGCCAGAAGAGGACCCCTGGATCCCATAGAACTGAAGGTATAGGGAATTGTGAGCTGTCCAACATGGGTGCTGGACCAAACAAATCCTCTAGTGGAGCAGCAAGTGCTTTTAGCCACATAGTCATCTCTCCAGGCCCAATAGTGCTTTCTTCTGTTTCCACAGATAAACAATATTGTTCCCTCATCCCCTAACCCTTTTCACCTCTTCCTACACACACACACACACACACACACACACACACACACACACACCTACTGCATTCCATGTGAGAGAAAATGTGTTTTACTGACCATGGTTAGTTTCTTCCATTTAGCATAATCAGTTTCCCTGTAGCTGTCATAATCTCCATGTATTATTTTGGTTTGATTTTAATATGCAATCCAAACCCACCTGAATCGCAATCATTCAGGCACGGTCAAAACTACGAATTCCCGGGGAGCCTTCGGACTGAGTAGCTAGAGTCTAGGGCTAGAACTCACCCTAAGCTGCACCCTCGAGCCCCTGATGATTGCTATGTGCGTCAAAGTTTGAGAACGGTAAACTCCTTCCATTCAGAAAGAGCCCCTCCCCACGTCGGTGAAAAGATGAGGACCGGGGTTACAGCTGCCTGGGACTAAAAAGCCCTTTATTTCCCCTCACCTGTCTCTGCAAAGCCCATTTCTCAACGTCGCCACATCCTAGGAAGCCTAGGCCCAGGCGTGTGGCATGCACTAGAGGGCACCAAAGCACCTCCAAACACCATTAAAGGCCCCTCCTTGTTCTCGTCAGCGTCTAGCGCTCATTTGTCGCCACTTCCCAGATGCGGTGACTCTTCAAGGGACACGGGAATGCATGCAAGTGCACAGCTGCTAAGAAACACACCTATTAATTCTGGAGCTGAGGAACCTACCCACTGCCTCAAGCCCTTACTTCTCTTCCCAAAAGGAATTCACAGACCTCTACGTTATTTTCACAGTGAAATGAGGTTAAGCTCCTTGGTCAGCTCCCAGCCAGTCTCCTAACATAGGGCAGTGATTTACATTGCTAAGAAACCTGAAACCTTGAATTAAAAAGTCATCCTATGAGGACAATTAGAATAGGTAGTCTGATGGTGGTGACGGCGAAGGAAGTGGTAGTATTAGTGGTGAACTGGTGGCGATGGCAGCGTTGCGGCAGAATTGTAAAAGGTAGAAATAGAAAGGAGGAGGCTGGAGGAAAAAGGGGAAAAGCCCAAATTCTTGAGTTGTTCTGATCCAACTCATGCTCTGTCTCTCTGTCTCTGTCTCTCATGCACACACAGAAAGAGAGAGAGAGAGAGAGAGAGAGAGAGAGAGAAAGATTAGACTACTCCCGAGCCTCGGTTCTAATACATGTTAATTTTCATCTCTTTCTTCCACTTTCCATTGTAAATGCTTCTCTATCCATGGTCAATACCCAGTTCATGGATGGCTAACATCTTTTATGAGGACTTTTCCAATTTTCAAGGCAAAATTGAACACCTTTCTTCCACACATATGTACTACTTGTATACACTTCATCTTTAATTTGTTTTTCTAATTTGGCTTTTAAGAGGATAGCAGAATCTCTTTGCTCGTCAGAGAGGGCCTTTTAGTTGAACTCTCCAGAGGTCAACTAAAAAACCTGGCAGCTGCCTCAGACTGACCCGTCATCACAATCTCACATGCCCACCGTGAGATCAGGCGGCAGAGCAAAAAGCAGAACGTACGCCGCATTCAGACAGCGGGTAACAAAGGTTTCTGTTTTATTTTGGCTTTTACATCTTATTAAAGTATAATGTGTATCTAGAATAGTGAACCAATTGCAAGTGGCGCTCTTCAGCAATACGTTCCCCATAAATTAACACACCTGTGTCACCACCGCCAGGCTGAGAAACAGACCATAACCAGCCAGCTGCCCTTCAACAACTGTGCTCACGACTGTGTTTCCATTTAACCTTATGATGTGAAAAGTGAGCTATGAGATTTCAAATATGAGAGAAGACATATCAGAAGCCACAGAAGTTCAAATGCTCTGTCTAACCAAGGGAAACTGCTGGCGATGGCTGGAGAACATCGCGTTGATGTGGGCATCACAGCAGGGGTTCATGATGTGAGACTGAAACCAACTATGGCCATCTGCCACCTTCTGCTGGTCCCTGGGCTAGGGACCTCACAGGTGCTGGCTCAGCGGTGCCCTTGAGGTGTCCACCTCATTTTAAAGCAAAGGAAACTAAGGGAAGTAGAACTTATCCTGACTGACATGTTATTATGCTAAGAAGTCCCAAGGCCAAGACTTCAATCGTCTGCCGTCTTCCTGGAAGCAGCAGCATAGACGAACAGCTGACCTAGATCACTTCCCTCCAGGGAATTTGGCATTTTCACGTAAAGTCTCACTGAGAAGTGACAGAGTTAAGATTGGAAGAGTAGGGTAGAGGGCAGATCCTGAACACAAATCAAAGCTGAGGTAGCCTTCCATCTACAGCAAAATACCTGCCCTAATCAACTTATAAGAAAATGGTTGGTTTTGACTCATAATTCCAGAGATATCAGCACATGGTCACTTGGCCACAAAACTTTAAGACCTGTGTAGGAAGGCAGATCACCACAGGGCAGGGGGTAAGGCAAAGTGCTCACCCCACAGCAGCCAAGAAACAGAGACAGAGGAATAGAAGGGACAAAGTTCCCAACAGCCTGAGCAGACTGCCCATCACCTAACTCCTGCTCCTAGGCCCACTGTCACCAGTTCTGGGGGCTTTGGAGGCACAATCAGAGTGCAAACTACAGCAGTGCGCTTCTTCCAGTCTTCCAGTTGCCCCAAGAAACTTCTTTGCCTTTCTTATTTTTCTATGCATGGAAGCAAGCATTCGCCGTGGAGTACAGGGAGGAAGAATGACAGACGTTTCTTCTGCATTTCCGAGATGTCTTGATGCTGTGTTGGTGCTCCGTTGTCTTCCCACCTGGTGTTTTCCATTAGAGGAAATGTTCTGTTTCTGTCATTGACACATCATCTCAGCCTCCAGCATCACACGAGTGTTTAGGATGGTGCCCTGAGCCCTGGTTCAGCATCACACAGGTGTTTAGGATGATGCCCTGAGCCCTGGTCCAGCATCACATAGGTGTTTAGGATGATGCCCTGAGCCCTGGTCCAGCATCCTCCAGGTGTTTAGGATGATGCCCTGAGCCCTGGTCCAGCATCCTCCAGGTGTTTAGGATGATGCCCTGAGCCCTGGTCCAGCATCACATAGGTGTTTAGGATGATGCC